>BQNB010012863.1:0-78295 GCA_026074375.1 Tanacetum coccineum
GATACGTCGTATCCAACTGGTGGATACGGCGTATCAGTTGATCTATCAGAACAGGATACTTAGAAAACAATTAAATAATGCGTGAATTTAAACACATAATTAAATCACACAATTAAATTGAATACAAACAGATTTACACTAATTAAATTATTCTAAACTAATGGTTAGAAATACTAATAAAATTAGAGGTTAAACTTTTTCACTCCTCGACAGCGGCGCCAAAAACTTGATGTGCTGTCGTGTAAGGTCAATTTATTGATTACCAAGTTTTAAATTTATATTTAGCCGACTTATCCTAAAACAACACTTTAACAGGCAGTGTACCTTATCGGGTGGAGTTTTGTGGTAAGTAGGGTGTCGAACACTAAGAGCGAGGTAGTTAAACTTATATTCTATCAGTATTTTAATTACTCTAATTAAGTTAATTGTAATTACTAGTTAAACCTATGCTATATACGTTTCTAATGGTAAATGGAGGGTTTTCAGCCTGAGAGACTGACACATGTTTTATGGTGACAATAATCAATTCTAATCACAATAAACATGCAAGAAAACAATCAAAAGATAAAAGAGCGGTACAAGCCAAATGATAGAAAATTGTATTAGCCATATTAAATTTGATTAAACGCGGGTTTGCTTATTTAGTGCAATGATTTCTTATCTCGAAGCGGCATATCATTCTTAAGACTTAGGTGGGACATCATCCTAAGACCTAGACACGTTGAATCCTGCCAAAATTAACATATCCGCATAAAGCATCCTTTTAGTTTAATTATAATCTATCTAGGGATTAAAGCAATGGTGATCTTGTTAAACCCTAGCCCATTGGGACTTTACCCACTTACTGTTTAATGGTATTTTATATACCGGTAGTTCACTGTTCAAATCTTTATCAATGAATTAAGAACATACTTGTTAAAACATTACGGGTCACCTGTCGGTCCAACTAAGCTCATAATTTAAAGATAAAGACAGAACATTATTTATGATCCTATTGGTCCAGTAATATAAAACACGATATGGAGAGCTATCCTAGTATCTAGTTCACTTGTTAGGCGTAACTAGACCCAGTTGAATAATAGGTCGCATATTCAAACACGTAAACAAGTATCATGTGATAAAAATAATTAAACTTTCAACGATAAATTAAGAAATCAATTTTAAAACAAACCAAACATTAAACCTTCATTAAGATGGCTAATACCCAAGGGTATTAGCCCATAATCATTGTAAATATACAAGCATGATCAAATAACCAAGGTAAACTAAACGTTTTATCGAACGATACCAAAAATAAAATAATTACATGAGTATAGTAATTACACGGTGTCTTCTATGGAATCGTGATTGATGCTTGACCTTTGGTTAGTCTTCTTTTCTTCAGAAAATTGTCTTTTATGTGTAAGGTATGAAGAATATGATTTTGCACACCGAAAACTCGTTTTTGAGTCTTCTATTTATAGTGTCTGAAAAAGACTGGATACGCCGTATTGAGCTAGGCCAATACGGCGTATTGGGGTATTTTCCTTGGAGTGCGCGCTAAGTTTATAATCAATCAAATACTCATTCCTAAAATATAATTATCTATGTATCTTTGAATGTCTATCCAGCTGGAGACGGCGTATGGTAGAAGTTGGATACGCTATATTAGGAATTGGTCTTGCGCGTTTTCTTGTGAAGAGTTGGCGCTGATACGCCGTATCTCTTTTCTGGATACGGCGTATTGGTCAGAAATAAGCAATCTTCAAATATCATCGTTTTAGCTCCAAAATATGCGCCTTTTAGCATGTCTTCACAAATCACTCCTTAATTACTGCAAATAACACTTTTAAGCAATTAAGTACAAATTCTTGCAATAATTATATAAAAGTGGGTAACTTATTTGGGATAAATGATGGTATAAATGTAACGTTATTTGATGTCATCAAATATCCCCCCACTTGAATCCTACTTGTCCTCAAGTAGACTCTAGATTATATTAAAAATGTATCCCAACCAAAGTTAAGGATTTTTCCGTTTAAGCGCTTCTTTTGTTTTAATCACCTGTACAAGACCAAGCACCTCACGAAATATGGGAAATGAAAACACTCAGATCACTCAACTAATCTAGGGTGTAACATTTAATTGGTACGCTCATTTGCTCGATCATGATTAGTTTCATATCATATGCTTGGCAAGGATACACATCTCCACCACTAGAGCTAAGGAGTAACAAGTCAAAAGGTAAATTGGGTTTTTATTATAAAGCTAAGGGTTGATCATTCTAACAATATTTCACCAATAGTACCACACCAACAAGGTAGCTGAATCATACATACACGGCCTTAACAACGGAATAGACATGTACAATACGATCACATCCTCAATCGAGTTTAACCAAGGGTTAGGATGAAGAACGATATAGGGTAGGGATCTTCTAACTTTTACCAAAAGTAATAAACCAACAAGGTGGCTGAATCACGCATACATGGCCGTAATAATAGAATAGACATGCATGACTCGATCTCAACCTCGTTCGAGTAAAACCTAAGGTTAGTTGCTAGGAAATGAAGTAAAATGTTGTTTAAATAAAATTAACAAAACAAATAGATTAAGCTTGGAAAAATAAGGTAGTTGCTAGTAACTATTCCCGACCGTTCCATGATAAAGACTCGAAATATATACAAATGCCTCGATCATAGAAATGACAAAGACAACCTAAGTTGGCGTTCCCTTAACGGTCAACTTCCCAATCATCCCAATCTTTACATACTTTTACAAAAGTAGTGATATCGGCCACTTTATACAAACTATACATCGTTGATTTTTATCCACATATCAGCGAATAATCAATCCTTCTAAGTATTTAATCGGTTTAAGTTTAGCGAACTGACTATCAATCATCCTCCTCTTTTTTGATGCATTTTCTATTTTTCCCTTTTTTACATAAACCTCGATGCAATTTCACCGTCTTCACAATCATAATTCTTCCAGATAATTTTTCCTTTAACACTTCATCTTCGGACATAATACATAATCACAAAAGTAGCAAAATACACGAGCAACATATTTTCCCATTGCATTGTGCAATTTCCCGACCTAACCGGAGATAGAAAATTTCACTTTGACATAGGAAATACAAAACTTTACACAAAAGCAACTAGCAACTTTGATTAAGTATGTTTAATCTACAGGGTAGGTTAAGGTGTAACGAAATAGACATTTGGTGTGAAAAAGACAGGAATGGCTCAACAGGTTTTTCTAAGGGATCTTACTCTTATAGTGAGAGTAAGCAAAGGGTTACATGGGGTTTAACTAACGAGTGTAGTTTGTTAATTTTACAACATTTAGGCTTTTTGATGTATTCTTAGAAATTTACCAGTTAAACATGTTACTCCATCTAAGTCCATAGTACTCATCGTTGTGGTCTCGAGTTATATACCAAGCCAAGTTCTAAAGTCCAATACATCACCTGCACACTCATAAATTTTGTGGAATTTTTTAGTAAAGGTTTGGAAACGAAATAGGCTTAATTCTCACAATTTGGTATTAAGGGTTATAGTGTGCGAGGTCATGTAACTAGTATTTTTTACAAAAGTTATGCTAAAAAAATTAAATTTGGCATAATTTAAGCATATATCATATTATTTGTAAAAGAAAGAACAAGTAGGCGTTCTAATTCTCCACCCCTACATAAATTATACAACGTCCTTGTTGTATAGATAAAACAATTAAAGAAAAATGGGAAATATAATTAGAATGAGGAACTCCCCTGATATGTTGCTCGGGATGATTATCCAATTTGAGTTCTTGAGCAAAAGTGTGTTGACAAGGAGTCAGAATGCTCGTACGAGTTCAACACACGTCTTTTTCAGAGTATACCATATCGTCGATTTCTTTACAGCAAGGTCCTGCATAAAAGTTTAGAAGACAAAAGTGCAATTCCTATCTCGGGTATACAATGGTTACAATGCAGGAAAACAATTAAACACACTATACAGGTAGTCAATACACCGTATCCCAAACCCAAGGATACGCCGTATTGCATCCTGTAAAAACAAATGTTTTATAGTTTTGTAGAATTTAAATGAAGAAATTAAAGACTGATAACGTCCAGACAGGTTTGATACGGCGTATCCATAGAGGTTCGATACGTCGTATTGAGTGTCTGGGAAGACAGACTTAATAAAACAATTAAAATTATAATTTTTCAAACAGTTAAAAACAACCGGTTTGTCTCCCGGTAAGCACTTTTCTTTCAGCTAGTCTTTAAGTTAGACTTTTTCCTTATTTTCACCAGCTTCTTCTCACATTTCAACACTTTATTCATGCAAAGGTTTTTGGAATCTTGATCCTGTGATCAATCAATGAGCTATGTTGCTGAACTTACTGCCAGGCTTGATTCTATCACAAACAAACAAACCAAAATCATCACATAATAATATATATCAAAAGATAACGTGTTATAAATACATCATGATATGAATAATATAAATATACACAGATCAAAAAGTGAGGGGGAGAGTGATCATGGATCTGGCTGCTGTAGGGCTGAGATACTGGCATCGCCGGTCCTATGTCTGGTAAGTCTCTGGTAGGGAAACTACGAGCTGCCTATGAGAGTCCTATCAAAGGCCTGATAGGTGCAGCTACTGGCGTCCATCAGCTGTGTCATGTAACTGGCCATCCAGGTGGCAAACCTGCCTTGATCAGTGATCGATCTAGTAACATCTCCTCGTAGCCCCACTACGCTCCATCGCAACTCCTCTACCTCATCCTCGAGCTTGTAAATCCTCTACTACATAGTCCTGGAGGCAGGTGGCGGTGGCTGAGGTGCCTCCACAGGTGCTGGATAAGCCTGACACCCTCATCAACTGCAAGAGCATCCTCGATGGCTCCAGGGGCACCAACCGCAACATCCGGCTGCCTTTCTAGTCCCGGGGCTACCCAAGACGATGTATCACTAACCCTTACATAGATGTTGAGCCTCCCAAGCTTATGCAAATCAATCAACGGGAGCCCACAGGTAACCACTAATAAACCCCTCAATCCTTAATCATTAACCAATCCAAAATGGGCTGCTAGACACCCAATGAAGTGACCCCTAGACAGCCTAGCTCCACTCTTTCTCCCCTCATCATGCCTAAATAGGTACTGCGCTAATAGATACATGACGTTAGCAGTCCCCTGGTCGATGCTGTAAAGATAGAAAAGATCGACACAAGTCACCTTCTTAGGTGTCTGCCCCCTGCCAGAAATATTGCATGCTATCATCCTGTGGCATAGTTTCCTCACAAGGTCTCAAATGAAAACATAAGAGGGGGCAGGCCCCAAGAATTCCCTGTTAGACTAGATCTCTATCTAATAATCCCTAAGATCCCCTTTCTCGGGGATCACTCTCTCACTACCCGGCCAGTAAGCTCTAAAACCATCCTCTACCATCTCCTCCTCAGTATGTAAACCTAACGCCAAAATGAATTGCCTCCAAGTCATCCTCCGTCTAACTCCACCAAACTGAAAACACAAGGTGTCAACAACGTCCAAACCCATCTCTGTATCGCTCATCCTACAGGTACTCAAAAACTCCAAAATAAACTCCTAAACCAATGGTGCCCTGATCTCAAATAACCTCCTCTACGTATGACTAGTAAATAACTCTTGCCCCTCATCCCTAGTATAAACCATCCTTAACCGATCACCCAGAGTCTGCCTCATCTCCTCGGTCAACCCAGTAAAATCAAGAACGTGTACTCAGTTAACTGACCTACCACATATCGTCTCAAGCCTCTGCTTATAGTTGTGTATTATATCCTAGCCGTATCCCTCAACCTGGTACCTAAGCCATGTGTGTCTCTGATCCTTAGATGGTAAAGGTGCCATATCTGCAAGTAACACGGAATCAGTACACAGATGAATAACTTTTTAACAATTATGTTCCAGGGGTAGATACGGCGTATGGGAAAAATGAATACGTCGTATAGAGGTTTTCTGAAGATACGACATATAGGGTAGATTAAATACGCTATATAGGGAATTATGCTGAGGGTTTTCACAAGATATCTATATGTCGTATCCAAAATAATGAATACATCATATAGGTTTCAATATTTGCGGAAAAATCTTTAATACGCCGTATTCATTATAAATGAATACGTTGTATCGTATTAGTAGATAAAAAATTGGGTTTTCCCCCATTTAACCCCACGACCCTAATAATCACAAATACATGTTTCACTAGTCTATCAAATGAAATGGGGGAGTATGATGGGAATATACAGCAAAAAATACAAACCCTAATTCGAAATCAAACCCTAACCCTAATTTAATTCAAAAGAAAAAAGAAAGAGAGTAGCATAACATACCTTTTGATTAGGATTCTGAGAGATATAAAGATTATGGATTGAAATTCAAGATTAATGAGGCGCGGTAATTTTGTTTTTGAATGCGAGTAAAGTGTGTGTGAAAAGGTATCCGGTGTATGAGCTGGGTTTTTATACCCACGCTTGATACGCCGTATAGGGAAGTGTCCAATACGGCGTATTAGACAATATTGTTGACTTAGTCAAAGTAAGTTAAAAATAGTTGATACGGTGTATAGGTGTTGCCATAATACGACGTATTCATTTATGGGGACCAATTTTTCAAAGGTTTTAATAGAGTAAAGAAAAATGTACCTTGGCCTCCGTTATATTCTTGTGTAAGCACCATCCTTATAATACCACTTAGGGTCGAACGGGATACAAAATGGCACATATAAATTTTTAATGAGTTTTAATGGCATCCATTTGTTAAGACAATTCCAACTCATGATATTAGCATTCAATGTTATGATAAAAATTTTCTCGTTGAAAACTTTATTAATTTTATCATGATTTGTTCTCGGAAGTTCGTTTGACCCTTTAGTATCAATGTTTATTACATTGCTTCTAGAAAGCTGTGTTATATTGATATTATCATCATTATCCTTGTTCGTTTTTAGGGAAAATTACATCTAGAGGAAATGAATCATTAAAGTTTAAAATGTTTTGTTCCTTTTCATCATATTCAGACAATGATGTTTCATTTTTTAAATCAAATTTATCGATATGTTGAGAACTTACAGAATGTTCAATTAGTGGGTCTGATATAGACTTTAGATCATCATTATAAGCGATGGCTGGGAATTCATTCTCAAAATCTTTAAAGAAGTCTAAATCATCAATATAACTAATCGTAGATTCTGGTGATGGAAATGAAGGCATATTGATTTTATCATTCTCATTTTCTGAATCCGTTTTCAAATTATCGACAGAAATTATTTTATAAGAAAATGAATTTTCGTCAAAAATTACCATGTAATCTTCTTTGTCGGATTTGTCAAATGATATTCTAAACTTAATATTGTTTTCGTTAAGAGGACTTACCGTGGGTTCATATGAGAGTGCTGCATCGGATGTATCATCAAAGACTATAGCTGGGTATTCAGTTTCGAAGTTCGTGAACCTATCGTCCTCATCTTCACAATATTCCATCTTACCATATGTGGCAGTTTGCCAATTAAATGTCCGACCATGCCTTTGAGCTTGTTCTTCTTCGTGTCTGATGTATTCTTCCATAGTGATGTTTGGATCATCCATGATAAACCTAGGTTGGAGTTCAGAAACAAGGAAACGGACTACAAAGCAGAGTACTTTTTGAGAACAGTTAAATAATACTGGAATTTGAAACACACAATTAATCACTCAATTAAATTAAATACAAATAGAATTAAATTATACTAATTAAGCTAATGGTTAGAAATGCCAATAAAATTAAAGGTTAAACTTTTTCACTCCCAAGCAACGGCGCCAAAAACTTGATGTGTTGTCGTGTAGGGTCAATTTATTGATTACCAAGTTTTAAATTTATATTTAGCCGACTTATCCTAAAACAACACTTTAACGAGCAGTGTACCCGATCGGGTGGAGTTTCATGGTAAGTAGGGTGTCGAACACTAAGAGCGAGGTCGTTAACCTTATATTCTATCAGTATTTTAATTAATCTAATTAAGTTAATTCTAATTACTTGTTAAACCTATGCTAAACCTAGTTCTAATGATAATGGGGGGTTTTCAGCCTGAGAGACTGGCACAGGTTTTATGGTGACAATAATCAATTCAAAACACAATAAACATGCAAGAAAACAATCAGAAGATAAAAGAGCAGTACAAGCCAAATGATAGAAAACCGTATTAGCCATATTAAATCCGATTAAATGCTGGTTTGTTTGTTTAGTGCAATGATTTCTTATCTCGAAGCGGCATATCATTCTTAAGACTTAGGCGGGACATCATCCTAAGACCTAGACACATTGAATCCTGTCACAATTAACGTATCCACATAAAGCATCCTTTTAGTTTAATTATAATCTATCTAGGGATTAAAGCAATGGTGATCTTGTTAAACCCTAGCCCATTAGGACTTTACCCACTTACTGTTTGACGGTATTTTATATACTGGTAGTTTACTGTTTAAGTCTTTATCAATTAATTAAGAACATACTTGTTGAAACATTACGGGTCACCTGCCGGTCCAACTAAGCTCATGATTTAAAGACAAAGATAGAACATTATTTGTGATCTTATTGGTCCAGTAATATAAAACACGATATGGAGAGCTATCCTAGTATCTAGTTCACTTGTTAGGCATAACTAGACCCAGTTGAATGATAGGTCGCATATTCAAACACGTAGACAAGTATCATGTGATAAACATAATTAAACTTTCAATGATAAATTAAGAAATCGAGTTTAAAACAAACCAAACATTAAATCTTCATTAAGATGGCTAATACCCGAGGGTATTAGCCCATAACCATTGTAATTATACAAGCGTGATCAAATAACCAAGGTAAACTAAACGTTTTACTGAACGATACCAAAAATTAAATGATTACAAGAGTGTAGGAATTACACGGTGTCTTCTATGGAATCGTGATTGATGCTTGACCTTTGGCTGCTCTTCTTCTCTTTAGAAAATCATCTTTTATGTGTATGGTATAGAGAATATAATTTTGCACATTGAAAACTCATTTTTGAGTCTTCTATTTATAGTGTCTGAAAAAGACTGGATACACCGTATTGAATGAAGTCAATACGGCGTATAGGGGTGTTTTCCTTGGAGTGCACGCTACGTTTATAATCAATCAGATATATCTTCGCAAATTATAGTTATTCTCCAAATCTCTGAATGTCTATCCAGCTGGATACGGCGTATGAAGAAATTTTGATACGCCATATTAGGAAGTGAGAATACGCGTTTTCTTGTGAAGTCCAGGCGCTGGACCGTCGTATATTCTTTTGTGGAGACGGCGCATTGAGTAGAAATAAGCAATCTTTAAATATCATCGTTTGAGCTCTAAAAAGTGCGCCTTTTAGCATGTCTTCCCAAACCCCTCCGCAATTACTACAATTAAGCAATTAAGTAACTATTCTTGCAATAATTATATAAAAGTGGATAATTTATTCGGGATAAATAATGGTATAAATGTAACGTTATTTGATGTCATCGGTTACCCTGTTATGATATGTTGATATGATGATATGTTGATATGTTGGTATGTTGAATATTTAAATACTGTTATGTGCATTCTGTTTTCACATTGCACAACTGTCCACTCATATATTATAGCACAGCAACAGGGTTTTTCAAAAAACCTACGAGCTCACTAACGTAATGTTGACCTTTTCGAGAATCATTTTCAAGTAATGTAAATGATCCATGAAGCCAGGTTTAGAGACTTTTAGCAAACCTAAGTGCATCCATTATGGATCTTATCATTTGGAGTTGCATTGAGACTATGTTTCAATTTGTCTATTTGAATTCCATTAGACTTGTATCCCTCTGGTTGTGAGGTGTTGATTGTAATAAATTTTAGACTATGTGATGTGGTTCAACTCATTTTGACATAAGTTCCACACTTGTTGTCAGAGGATGTTGTAAAACGTGTTTAATGCATGATTAGTTTTTTCTATATTGACGCTTTGTGTTATGATGATCAATCCTCCGTCAACCCTCGTGTTTCCGCCGTTGTCAGGGTGTAACAGATTGGTAATCAGAGCCAAGGTTATAGAGTATTAGGTGGTTTGGCCTAGACTATAACCTAGGAACCTTCATATAGTTGCATGATAACATTTATATGTGTGGTGTTCCGCTTATTCTTGCTTTTGCACATATCTATATTATCTATCTATAGTATCTATCTACATTATCTATCTATCTACCTATTTATACTAGCTATGTTATATTATCTATCTCATAATCAGCTATCATATATCATCTATCTTATATTTAGCTATCTTATATTATGTATCTTATATATCGTTTATTATATATGTATCGTCTATCCTTTATATATATATATATATATATATATATATATATATATATATATATATATATATATATATATATATATATCGTCTATCGTTTATCGAACTAGATAAGTCACTCACTGAGCTATGTGGTCTAGACACTTAGTACAACTAGAAAAGGAGGCATTTATAAACATGGTGGCCAACGTAATTATGAATGCGTCACAACCCATGTGGACTTGGCTATCCTATTCGCTCAATTCGGTGTTGACACCTTAGGATCGTATATCTGCGTATTATAGTATATTAGGGCCATCTATATGCGGAAAGTCTTGCTTTATTCTTTCTTTTTACTTTTTTACTTCATCTTTCTTTTTAGCTTTTCTTTGATCTTATTTCTTGCTTTCTTACTTTTTTATTTTACAGTCTTTGTTTCTTTTATTTCTTTATTTTGTCTTTTGACTTGTTTCTTCATTTTCTTGTTACTTTATCTTTTTCAAAATTGGTTTTTTTTTCTTTCTTTTAACTTGTTTTTTTATATTTTTCTATTCTTTTTATTTCTTATCTTTAATTTATACTCATTTCTTTTTCTTTTTTAGGTGATTTATCTTAAATCCTTTTATTTTTATTTTATTTTTTTACTTTTTATTATTGTTCTAAGTTATTACTTATTGTATAACCTATTTGTCTTTATCTTATCTTAACTTTTTAAGTTTCTTTCTTTCTTTTTAGGTTTTTCCTTTTCAATCTTACTTTTATCTTTTTATCTTTATATTGTATCTTTTCTTTGTTTTCTTTTATTTTTTAAATTTTTTTTCCCTTTTATTTTATTTTATCTTAATTTCTAATTAAATTTTTTGTTTCATCTTCAATTTTGACTTGGATTATTATTTCTACTTTTTATTATCTTTTTTTATTTCTGTTTATTTTTCTTTTTATTTTTCTTCTTCCTTCTTCTTTCATGTTATGTGATTTTATACAATATTTTTTCAACTTCTTAAGACTTTAATTTTCTTATCTTTTCTTATTAATGATTTTTTTAATTCTATTTGTTCTTTATTTTATTCTTACCTTTTCTTATCTTTATTATTTCTTATAGTTAAAAATCTTTATTTTCTTTGTCTGTTAGGTTTGTTGTTTTTCATTTTTTTTTCCTTACTTTACTACTTTGTTTTTCCCTGTTAATCTTTCTTTTTTTGGGAATTTTGTTTTTTTAATCTTTCTTCTTACTCTTTTTTTTTAAAAATCTATCTGAGTTTAATTTTTCTTGTTAGTTTATCTTTCTTCTTCTTTTTTTCTTTTAAAATTTCCTTTTCCCTCTGATTTCGTATTGTTCTTTTATATTTTGGTTATCTTTTTTTATCTTTTGTTTGTTCTTTGTTACTATTTTTAAAGTATCTTACAATCTTTCTTTTCGTTTTATGATTTTTTCTTGAATATTTTTTTTAATAATTTTAGTCTTTTTTGATTCTTTTATATCTTTTTAAAACTTTCTTTTTAGGGTCAAGTAGAATTTTTCTTTATCTTGATGGTTGTTTTAATATTTTACGCTTTTATTTTTATCTTTTATTCTATCATGTTTTTTGGTTTCCCCTCTTTTTTTTTTTTCTATTAATTCTTTTTGATGTTTTTCTTTGCTTTCTTTTCTTTTTTATCCTTTTCTTATATGTTTTTCCAATCTTTTCTTCTTTGTAATCTTTATTTCTCTTCTTTTTTTTCTTTTATTTGTTGGTTCTTTTCTCTTTATCTTTATTCTTTAATCTTATCTTTTTCCTTCTTAAGTTTTTTCTTCTGTTTCTCTTCTTTATCTTTATTTCTTCTTTATTTGTCTCTTTCAACTTTCTTTCCTTATCTTTTTTTTATATATCTATTTTTGTTTTTAAATTTTCTTTGCTTTCTTTTATTGACGTCTTTTTTTTCTTTCTTTCGTCTTATTTTTAATTCATGTTGAAAACTTATCATTTTTTTGGGTAATACTCTTTTTATTATTTTTCTTTCTTATGTTTAGTAGCCATTTCTTTCTTCGTTTCTTTTTTTTTCTTTTATCTTTTCTTATTTTAAGTATCTTGATTTCTTTTTCGAAAACTTGTATTGATCTTTCTTTGGGTGTAATGGGGGGGACATTTGGGACTTAGGTGTGGGGGGGGGGGTGGCGGGAGTGGGGGGCTCATATAGCATGGAGGAGGGGCAAGAGAGGAGATCGTGGGGGGTATGGGGGGTGTTGAGCGAGTAGAGTTGGTGGTGGGTTGTCGATGGGTGGCTCTTATTGGATGTGGGGGTATCAGGTTTTTTTGAGGAGTGGGGGGGAATATTTTCTTGAGTGGGAGGAGTGAGCCTTTTTCTCTTTGGGTACTCTGTATGGGTAGGGTTTTTATCTTCGGATATAGACAATCTCTTCTCAGCGCAGAGCCATAAGAAGAGTCTCTTACATGACTCATCTTAGCGGTAGTAGCCTGAGTACTTTGTTAATGATTATTTTCATTAGATCTTTCAAATCTCTTTTTTTAATTTCTGTATGTTTTTTTATCTTATCTTCTTATTGTTTTGGATCATCTTTAATTAATCTTCTTCCTTATTTTAGGTTTGCTTACTTTGATCTTCTCTTTTACTTTCTATCTTTTTTTTTTTTCTTGTGCTTTTTTTTTTTAACTTTTTTTCTCTTATTTTCTTATTAAATCTTATTTTGTTCTAATCTTTCTTTTTTTTACTCTTTTATCTTTTACTTTAGTTTGAATTTTTTAGGTATTATCTTTAATCTTTTTCTCGTTATTTTTTGACGTATTCTTTTTTTTTTCTCTTTCTTTTCTTTGTATTTTTTTGTTACATTTCTTTATCTCTTAGTTCTTTGTTCTTTTTGTTTCTTGAAATCTTGCTTTATCTTACATAATGTGTCATCTTTTTTCTTAGATTCATTTTCTTCCTTTTTTTTCCATTTTTTTCTTCTTATCTTTCCTTAATCTTTTTCACTTTTTAATCTTACTTCTTCTTTATATTCCTTTGTTCTTTTTTTATCTGTTCATTGCATTTTTTTTTCAATTAAGTTTTTATTTTTAGCAATTTCTTGTTATGATCAAGGCTACGTTTTAGTCTTTTTCATATATATCTTATTTTAATGGCTGGCTTTTTCTTATATATTTTTTTTTTTTGTCAATTGACTTTTGATCTCTTTAATTAGTTTATTTGATTCTTTTTTTTCTTTTATATTTTCTATTTATATTTAATCTTTTTCTTATCTAAATTTTCTTTTTTTGTGACTCTTTTATTTCTTTTGCTTATGTCAACCTTTTCTTTTCTTAATTAGATCTCATAAACTTCTCTAATTCAGCTTATTAAATCTTCTTACTAATTCTTTATGTTCTTTTTTACTTTATATTTATCATTTTTTTTCTTTCATTTGTTTCTTTTATACTTTATTTTTTCGTATTTTCTTTCTTCTTTATCTTTTAAAATCTTTGTCATTTTCCGTCTATCTTCTTTTCTTTTAAATGAATCTTTGAGCCTTAGCTCTTCTTCTCCTTTCTTGTGTTGTCGTTCTTAAAATCTTACTAATATTTCGTCCTTTGGTTGAATGGTCTTCTTGTGTGGGTTAGGGGTGTAGGTTTGTGGGTCTAGAGTGGTTGATTCGGATAGAGGTGGAGTCGGGGTAGGGGAGGGTTAGGGGTTGGAGGGGGGAAAGAGTATGTGGGGGATAGATGGGGGACGATGTAGGTGGGTGAGGGGGTGTTCTTGGCGTTATTGTCTTAGTTGTACATTATCTCGATGTTATTGATATTGCGCTCTCATGGGGTTTGTGAAGGATTTTAGAGGTTATGAAGGGTTACTGGGTGATTCTTTGATCGAGTTTCTCGAGAATTGGTGGTCGGCTTCTTGTGGGCGATATTCATATTTTCTGATGCCGTACCATGTAAGTCTTGATGTGCTCTACTTTTTCGTATTTTATATTTTTCTTTTACTTTTTTTTAGAATATAATCTTTTTCATAATCTTTTAAATTTCTTTATTCCAGGCTTTAGTAGATTTTTAAGGATCTTTAATGATTTTGTTTATTTCTTTTTTATCCTTTCGCGAGCGAGTTCTTTTTAGCGTGTATTATAGTAAACTTATTATATGTCCCTTCTACTGCTCTCTTCACTACTGTTTGTTTCTTAAACCTTTATTTTTATCTTCTCTTTCTTTCTTATTGTGTTTTATCTTCATTATTAAAATTTGTTTATTTTTTTTCTTTTATGTTTGTCTTGTTTTTAGTGGGGGTGGAAGGGGGGGGGGGGGGGGGGAGGGTGGATGGGGGGGATGAGATAGGGGGGGGGGGTTAATTTTCTTTAATCTTTTCTTTCTCTTTAGTCGCTTGGCTTGTTTCCTTTGAATCTCTTTCTCTTTACGCTTTTTTCTTTTTGTTTTATGTAGTCTTACTTTTAAATTTTTTTTAATCTTTTTAAATCTTTTCTTTCTTTTTCTTCATTTCTCTTTTTTTTCTTTCTTCTTCATTTTTTTTTTCTTTTTCCTTTTTTTTTTTTTCTTTTTTCTTTTTTTTCTTTTCTTCTTATGGTTAATCTTATTCTTTCTTTAGTGTTGTTGAGCCTCTTTTTCTTTATCTTATCTTTCTTTTCTTACTTCTTTTCGAGTTTGATTTTGGGTATTTTATTTTTTTTTTAATTTTTATTATTCTTTAAAAATACTTCAAAAAAACTGTATATAATCTTTTTTAATTTTTGTATGTTTTTACTTGATTTTGACTTCTTAATGCTTGTTACTTTAGATATTTCTTATTTAAACTTTTTATCTTAACTTTTCTTTTTTTTTTCACTTCTTGTGCTTAATGTTTATCTTTGACATTCTTCTCATTATATCTAATTAAAAATCTTAATCTTTTCCTTTCTTATACTTATCTTTTTATTTGCTATCTTTTTTTTTTTTCTCTTAAAGCCTTCTTTTTCTTGTAATTATTTTTACTTTCTTTTTACTTATTTAACTTAATTTGTTAACTAATCTTTAATTATCTCTTTTCTTCTGACATCCTTACTTCTTGCTCTTTTTTTTTTGCTTCTTATTAAATCTTTTTTTTAATCTGTAGTTCTTCTTTTGATTTTAAGATCTTTTGTTATTTAATTTCATTTTTTTTCTCTTTTTTCTTCTTCTTTTGTTTCTGTTTTACTCGTTTCTGATACTTTTTCTTCTGTTCCTTATTGTTTTTATTTGTTTTTTTTTTCTTATTATTTATGTTTTTTCTTTTTTTCTGTTTTTTTTTTTCTTTCTATTTGAAGCTTTCTTTTTCTTATATGTGTTTTTCATTGCTTTCTTTTTGTTTATTCTTCCTTTTTTGCTTATTTATCTTTGACATTTTAGAATCTTTTTATATATCTTTTTCTATTTTCAGTTTCCTTTTGATATCTTATCTTATATTTTTCTTTTTTTGTTATTTTTTTTTTTCATTCTTAATTTCTTATCTCTTTTTTTTTCCTGTTCTTCTTTGTTTTTGTTTTTTTTTCTTTTTTTTTTCTTTTTTCTTCTTTAATCTTCATGTTAATTTCTTTCTAATCTTTCCTTGTCTTGTCCTTTAAGGATTCCTTTTTTCTGTAGTCTTCTTTTTTACTTTTTTATTCTTCTTATCTTTAGAAATCTTTCATAAATTTTAAATAAATCTTTTTTCTTATTGCGTTCTATATCATTTTTTTTCTCTGATTGAGTTCTTTTTATGAATTCTTTTGTCAGTCTTTTTTTTATCTTTACTTTAAATCATCAAATCTTTAAGTTTAACTTTTGTTATGATCTTACTAACGACTTTTTTCTTCTTTATCTTTTCTAACCTTGTTATGTCTTCTATCTTATCTTTCTTTTTTAAATTTGGTCTTTCTTTATTTTTTTGTTGTTATTTCTTATATCATCTTCTTCTAATCTTTTTTTCTTTTTTAAATCTTACTTTGTTTTTTTAATCTAGATTTTTTTTTTTGCTTTGTACTTTTTGAAATCTTAATTTTCTTCTTTGCGTTTTATCTTGGTTCCTTCTTCTTTAGAGACTTTTTTCTTTTTGCATCTTAATTATTTCTTTTCTTCTTTATAAACAATTTATTGTCTAATACTTTTTTTGTTTTTATCTTATTTTCCTTTTTTTGTTTTTTTTTTACTTTCTTTATGAATTTTATCTCTTGTTTTTTTTTTCTTGGGTCTCTTTATACAGCATACTTATAATCTTATTTAATTTTATGTCTTTTTTTTTTTATTTCTTTTTACTGCCTTTTTATTGGATGTTTTTCTTTACTTACTTTTTTTTCTTTGTCATGTTTACTATTCTAATCTCGTTTCTTTTTTTTATTACTTTAATTCTTTTTTTTTAGGGTGTTATCTTCTTTTCTTTCTTAATCTTTTTTCTTAAATTCTTTTTCATTATTTTTTCTTTTGACTTTTAATCTTTTTTCCTTGTCTTTAAATCTTTCATACTTTTTAACTTAATTTTATATTTATCTTCTTTCTTTATCTGAATCTTTTCATTATTTGTCTTTGCATCTTTTTTCTTCTTATTTTCTTTTATTTTTACTTAATCTTTCTTCTCTTATTTTTCTATCCTTTTTTTTAGTTATTCTTTAATTATTCTTTCTTTTTTCTTGATCTTTTACTTTTTCTGCTATTACTATATTTATATTCTTGATATTTTTATTTTTATTTCTTTTTATTTCTGTTGTACTTTTATCTTTCTTTTTCTTGTTGTATGATTAAATCTTGGTTGGTGTTTTTTATAAATTGTTAGACATTTACTCTCTTTTCTTTCGAAATCTATAATCTATTTCTTATCTTGCTTCTACTCTTATCTTTTTTTTTTTTTCATTATCTTTTATTTAACTTGGAATTTTAATTTTTAGTCTTGATTTGTGTAATCATAGATTCGTTTTTCTTAAAATTTAATCTTTTTAATTATTTCTTCAATACTTTTTTTTGAATCTTTTATCTTTTACTTTATTAATCTTTTATCTTTTTTTTATATTTTTTTGTTGTGTTTTTCTTTTTTATATCACTTTTTTTTTAGTCTTTTAATCTTTGATTTACTTATCTTAATTCTTCTTGTAGAATCTTTTTTCAATTTCTTTTATATTCTTGTTTTGTCTTTTTTAAAATTGAATGCTTCTTCTTCCTTTAAATCTATTTTTTCTTATTAAATAGCTTCTTTTTTATCTTGGCACTTTCTTTATCTTATTCTTTTTTTTCAAGTTTTTATCTTATCTTTTTGCTTTACTTTTTAATCTTCTTATCTTTTTCTTTTTCTTTCTTTTTATATTTAAATTCTTCTTTTCTTAACTAAGTCTTATCTTTTCCTTTTGATTCCTTATCTTTTTTATAAGGACTTATCTTCTTTTCTTTTTTTAGTTAAATTAATCTTATTTTTTAAATCTTTTTTTGAATTCTTGGTTTTTTCTTTCTATTGATTTTTTACTTAGTTTATCTTCTTCTTGCTTTATTCTTTAATTTCTTTTATTCTTATTTACTATCTTTAGTTGTAAATCTTTTCTTTTTTTATCATTACTTTATTTTTTGACTTTAATATTCTTTTGTTTTTTTATGCGAAATCTTTTTCTTTTTTTATCTTCTTTTTTCTTATTTTTTTGTCTTTTTTCTTTTTTTAACTTCTTTCTTTCTTTATGATTTTTTACTTTATTCAAAATCTTTTTTTTCTTTATTATTTATCTTTTTTACTTTTTATCTTTCTTTTATTTTTTTTATCTTGCTGAATCTTTCTTAAGCTTTCATGCGAAATCTTTTTTCTTAATCTTTTTTTTCTTGGTTCTTTTTTCATGATATCTTCTATTTCCACTTCTTAGTCTTTAGATCTTTTTTCGTTGTTTCTTACTATTTTATCTTATTTTTGATTCTTCTATCATCTTGTTTAACAATAATCTTCATTTTTTATCTTTTATCTTTGTTTTTTTTTCTTATTGTACATTCTGGTTTTTTAATTACTACTTTTTTTACTATTTTATTAGACTTTCTTCTTTTTTTTTTTTAATCTTTTTTCTACTTTTTTAGTTTGCTAAATTCTTGAATCTTTTCTTTTAACAATCTTTTTCTTGTTTTTTTTGAATCTTTATTCTTTGACTTAACTTTATTATTCTTTCTTCTAATCTTTTTGATCTTATCTTATTTTATATTAATTTTTTAATTAAAGTCTTTATATTTTTAATCATTTTTTTCTTCTTTCCCCCCCCCCCCCCTTATTGTTTTTTTTTTTAAGATCTTTTCTTTTGTTCTTATTTTCTTTTTCTTATAAGATTTTATTTTAATCTTAATTTTTTTCTTTAATCCTTTTGCCTACTTTTTACTTATTTTTATAACTTTTGCCTTTTTTTGTCGTTTTTTTCTTTTTTTCGTTCTTATACTTTTTTCCCTTTTCTTTTTATTATTTTTTTCTTTTTCTTAAATTTCTAAGTTTCATTTTCTTAATTTTTTATATATTATTCTTACTTTAAAATCTTCTACTTTATTTTTTCTCTTTTTTTTTTTTTATTTTGTATCCCACTTATACTTATTCTTTAGTCTTTTTTCTTGTTCTTAGTGTTCTTTTTTTTTGTATGTACTTTTAATCTTTGATTTCTTTTTTAGATTTAATCTTTTTTCTTCTTTTTTTTTACTTTTATTATTTTCTTTATTTAAAGTTTTACTTTATTCTTTCTTTAGTTCATTTTTTTTTTATCTTTTTTTTTTTTCCTTCAATCTTTCTTTGCGGATCTTTTTTTTCATTTTCTTTAGTTTATCTTAACTTTAACTCTCTTCCTTTTTTTTTTTTCTGTTATCTTTTTCTTTTTTAATCTTCTTCCTTCTTTTTTTATCTTTATCTTTACTTTTATCTTATAGTCTTGTTATTTTTTGTTTAACTTGCTTGCAATCTTCTTTTTATCTTCTTTCTTTCTTTTCTTCTTTTTCCTTTATCTTAGCGTACTTTTGCGTCTTTCTTTTTTTTACTTCTCTTTTCTTTTCTTCTTCTTCTTTTTTTTAATTTGCATTTACTATTATCTTTTCTTTTTATGTTAATCCTTTCTTAATGTTTTCTTTTTTTTTTATCTTTTTTTTCTTTGTCTTCTTTCTTTTAGACTTTTCTTAATCTTTTCTTCTTATTCTTTTCTTTTATTAACTTTTCTTTTATTCTTTAGCCTTCATTTTAGATTTTTTCTTATTAAATTCTATCTTTTTTGTTGTTTTAGATTTCTTTCTTTTTTTTGCTTTATTCTTTTTTCTTTTAGTTTTTGCTTATCTTTCTTTTAGTTTTCTTTCTATGTTGCTTCCTTATAAATCTTTCTCTTTCTTTCTTTGTATGCTGCTTTTTATGTTATTTTTTGTTTTTTTTCGTCTTTTTCTTTTTTTGTTCTTTATTCTTTTTCTTTCTTCTTTATCTTTGTATTTTATATTCTTTATTTTTTTATTCTTTAGACTCTCTCTTTTAATCTTCATCTTTTTTTTCTTTATGCTTCATCATTTGTGTTCTTATCTTCTTATTATATTAAGGAGTAGTTATTTTTAATTCTTTTTTTCTTCTTCAATTTTCTATAATTTTCTTTATCTTTTATTTTTTCTTGTTTTGTCTTCTTAAAATTTAATTAAATGTTTCTTATCTTCTTTCTTTTATGTTTTATCTAAGAACTTTTTTAATCTTTTCTATATTTTATTTCTCTTTCTTGAATTTAATAGTAATTTGTATTCTTTTTTTTCTTTTTTCTTCTAATTTTTTTTTTATCTTCTGATCTTTAAATTTTTTCTAGTGATGAACTTTTCTTTATTTTTTTCTTCTTTTTTTTCTCTTAGTTTTTATATCTTCTTCTTTGTTTTTTCTTACTCCTTTTTTTACGTTATCTTTTTTTTTTTCCTTCTTCATTAAGCTTCTTCGATTTGTTAGTTGTCATTGGTAATTAATCTTATCTTTCTTTATATCTTTTTCTTCTTTCGCCTTTATGCTTGTCTTTGATTCTTCGTTTGTTTGGTGTGCTTTTTTTTCTAATCTTCTTTTCTTTTAGTTTGATGCATTTCTTTTTTTTTGTCCTTTCTTGTCCTTTTATCTTACTGATCTTTATCTTTTTGGTTTTTTATCATCTTTTCTCAATTCTTTTTCTTTTCTTTATCTTTTTTTATTTTCTTGCCTTGTTCTCTGTCATCTTTACTTATTCATAGATTCTTTTCTTTTTATCTTTATCTTTTTGTAGTTATTTTAATTTTCTTTTTTTCTTTTTACTTTTCTTATTATCTTAAGTCGTTATTTTCTTTTGCTTTTTTTTTCTTTACTTCTAATTCCAATAACTTTTATTAAAATCCTTTTTAAATCTTTGTATTTCTTTTTTCTTTTCTGATCTTGAATACATATTTATTTAACATTGTTTTACTTAACTTTTTATAGTTATATCTTATCTTTTATCTTTATTTCTTAGCTTGACTTCATTTAGCGTATTTGCTTACTTTTTTTTTTTCTTGCTTTTTACTGTCTTTTTAATTATTTTTTAATCTTTTTCTATCTTCTTTATCTTTTAATTTTATATTTAAATTCACCTTGCTTCTTCACTGCTGCTTTTTTTTTTTGCTTTAATCTTTTTCTTTTTTCTTAATTTATGAGTTCTTCCTTTTATTCTTTATATCCTTGGTTTCTTTATTTCTGCTTTTTTTTTAGCTTTTTTCTTTCTTTTTTTAGTACTCTTGATCTTATTCTTTTGGTAACTTTGATTATCTTGTGCTTTATTGTTTTTTTTAATCTTTAAAACCTTCTTTATTTGATTATTCTTTTTCTTTTTTTTTCTTAATTTATGTTTTTTTTTTCTTTATACTTTATGTCATTATCTTATCTTTGCCTCATTCTTTTTTTCTTGTTTTCTTTTTTTAATCTTCCTTTCTTATTTTCATTCTTTTTATTTTAATCTTATTCTTTTCTTTTTACTTGTTGGCGGTCTATTCGTTTAATCTTTATTTATGTGATTTATTTTTTCTATTTCTTATCTATCTTCTCTTTTCTTCTTATTGGCTTTTTCTTTTGTGCTTTTCTTCTATCATGTTTGTTTTCTTTTATATCTTGCTGGAAATCTTCTTGTGTGTTTTAGTATCTTCTTGTTAACTTCTATATTTGACTTCTTATTGGTCTGAGTACTATGATTATTCTTTCTTGTTTTATAAATTTCTTTTTTTTCCTTTATCGTTTTTTCTTTTTCTTATCCTTTTTCCTTTTTTAAGGATCTTATACTTTTCTTAAATCTTCTTTACTTGAAATCTTTTTTTTTTTATTCTTATTATTCTTGAGTTTTTTTTTTATCTATTTTCTTTTTTCTTCTTGTTTTATTTCTCTTTTTTTTTTTAAACTTTTCATTTTTTGTTTTCGGTTAACTTTTCTTTTTTCAATCTGTTTTGTTTCTTTTCTTTTACTTTATCTTTTTTTAAGTTTTGTTAGCGAAATCTTCTTTATTTTCTTTTTTTTGTCTTTACTTTTTTATCTTTTTTTGTTGCTATCTCCTTTCTTTAGTATTCTCTTTTTTTTCTTTTATTCTTTAAAGTTTTTCAAATCTTTTTAAATCTTCTTTCTTATCGTGCCTATTTAATCATTTCTTTAATTTTTTTTTTTCTTTCTTTCAGTCTTTTGCATTTTTGATTTTTTTGTTTCTTCTTTGTTTTTTTTGTTTTTAGTTCTTTTGCTTGTTTATTTTTTTTTTTTATCTTGTTATTTTTCTAACTTCTTTCTAATCTTTTTTTCTTCTTTTTCTTGTTTTTCCTTTTGGCTTATTTTATTTCTTTACTTTGTTTATTATTTCTTTTTATTATCTTCTTCTTATTATTTTTTTTTTTCTAGTTACTTTATCTTTTTTTATCTTTAATACTCTTCTTCTTTTTTTCTGTTTGTGGGACTATATTGCCTTCCTTTTCTCTTTTTATCTTTAACTTATTTTGCTTAATTTTCTATTGATTTTTCTTTTGCTGAATTTTTCTGTCTCTTTCTCTTTTGATGCCTTTATCTTCTATGCTTATACTTTCTTATCTTTTTACTTATTTTGCTTTTTTTTCTTTTTTTTCTAATCTTTCTTCTACTTATTTTTCGCATATCTTTTTATTCTTCTTATATTTCAACTTCTTTGTAGTCCTTTCTTTTCCTTTGTTTTCTTTCTTTTTCTTAAGCTTTTTCTGGTTTTTCTTTCACTTTGATCTTGTGTTAATCTTAGCGGAATCTTTTTGTTTATTATTTTAGTTCTATTTTTTTTTTAAGTGAATTTTTTATATATTCTTTTTTCTTTTTAATTTGTTAGGGATATTTTTTTATCTTTTATTTTACATTTTATCTTTATTTCTTTTTATTCTGTCTTCTTTTTTCCTTTTTTTAACCTTTATTTTCTTTCTTTAATTTTAATTTATCTTTAATCGTTTTCTTTTACTTTTTTATCTTTTATTCGTTTTTACTTATATTCTTTTAATCTTTTTATCTTTTTCTTACTTATTTTAATCTTTCTTTTCTTTCTTTATCTTTATTTTTTATATTTTTTTTAGTATCTTTTTTTCTTATTATGTTATCTTCTCTTTTTTCTTCTTCTTTTTTCCTTTTACTTCTTTTATACTTTTTAATCTTTTTTGTTTTTTTTATTTTCTTTATGGTTAATCTTGTCTTTTCTTGATCTTTTACTCATTTAATCTTTTCTTTAAATCTTTCTACATTTTTTCTTTGTCTTTTTTGTTTTTTTTATAAAGAATTATATTTTTACTTAATTCTTTTCTTTAAAATCTGTATCTTATTTTTGATTATTTCTATCTTTTTTCTTCATCTTTTAATATTTTGTATCTATCTTTTTTTTTTACTCTTTTATTTTTTTTTATGTTCTTAATGTATATTTTGCTTATCTTTTTCTTTACTTTAAACTTCTTTAATTTCTTTTTTTTATCTTTTTTTGGATCTTTTTGTATATTATCATTAAATTGTATTTCTTCTGTTTTTTTTTTTTATTTTTTAACTTATCTTTGCTTTTTTATCTTTATTTTTTCTTATTTTGTTATTCTTCATTTTTATTTTTAAAATTTTCATTTACCTAAAATCTCTTTTTTTTTTTACTTTATTTTTAATCTTATCTTGACTTTATTTTTTGCTTTTCTTACTTATCTTTCTTCTTACTATTTCCCCCTTTTTTAATTTTCTACTTATTTTTTTCTACTTTTTACATGTTGTTTAGTTTTTTTTATTTATCTTTTGATTTCTCTTTTATAATCCTTCTTGTTTCTTTTTTTTCTTATCTTTTGTTTTTTTTATCTTTTCCTTCTTTATCTTCTATATTACTTTTATGTTTGAAACTTTTATTCTTTTATTTTTAATCTTTTCTTTATTGCTTACTTTTTATACTTCTTCTTATGTCATCTTTTTGCATTCTTTTTCTTTTGTATCCTATCTTCTTATCTTTTTCTTCTTTTCATTGTCTTCATTCTTGTTTTTTCTTATTATCTTTAATCTTCTTCTTCTACTTCTTTGCTTCTTTTCTTTTACATTTTTTATCTTTTCGTTTCTTTTTTTCTTCTTTTTGTAATTTCTCTTTCTTTTTTAGCTTCTTGTTTCTTAAATCTTTTTCGTCTTCTTATCTTTCTTAACCATTTCTTTTATTTATTCTTTTTATCTTTCCATATGGTTCTTTTTTTGTTTTTATGTTTTTTGTTTTCTACTTTATTACTATTTATCTATTTCTTTTTTTTCTTGTTTTGATGATTATTTCTTTTTTTTTCTATGTACTCTTTTATTCTGTTTTTTTTTAATTCTTATCTTGTTAATCTTTTTTCATCTTTTTCTTCTTTTTTTTTCAATCTTTTCTTGACTGTGTTTTGCGAAATCATTTATCTCAAATCTTATCTCATCCTTATTTTAATCTTTTGTTACTTTATTTTTCTTTCTTTTTTTATTTTATTTTTTTGGTCTCTTTAGAACTTCTATCTTGTTTGCTTATCTTGAATCTTTGTTTTCTTCTAATCTTGTTTATTTTTTAAATGTTCTTTATTTTTAGTTGTTTTTCACTTATCCTTAATCTTGAAATCTTTTTCTTTTTTTTCTTTTTTCTTTTTGTTACTATTTTTCTTTTTCGCTTTTCTAGCTTTCGTTATTTTTTTAATTTTTTTGTCGCTTTAATTCTTTGTTTATTTATATTTTTTTTTTCTTCCTTATTTTCTCTTTTTCAATCCTTTTATCTGTCTGACTTCTCTTTTTTTTTACTTTCTTATTTTCTTTCTTTCTTATTTTTTTCTTTTTATTATCGTCTTTCCTTCTTATTACTTTCTTTTTATTTCATAAATCTTTTTTCGTCTTGTAATCTTTTTTATCTTAGTAACTTTTCTTAAATCTTTCTATGTAATTTATAAATCGTATTCGTTTTCATTTATTCATCTGTGCTTTTGTTTTTTCTTATCTTTCTTTCCCTTGATTTCTTATCTTTTTTGCTTCTTCTTTTTAATCTTTTTTTCTTCCTTATCTTTTTTTCTTTTTCTTCTGTCTTCTTTATTCTTTTTTGTTAATTCTTTTTTGGGTCTTCATTCTTGCTTTACTTTTTTCATCTTTTTTATTTTTACTCTCTTTTTTTTGTTTCTTTATTATCTTTAGATCTTTATCTTTATCATTTAAATCTTTGTTTTTGTGTTTTTTTTTTTATCTTGATATTTATCTTTCTTTCTCAAATTTTTGACTTAAGTTTTTTTGCTTTTTGTTACACAGTTATAGCATTTACTTAAATTTTATTTTCTTTGAAATCTTCTTTTTTGATTTTTTATAATAAAGTTTTATTTTCTTTCTTTCACGGGAAAATCTTTTTTATATTTTTCTTTCTTTCCTTGCTTTTTTTATTTCATGTTAATTCATCTTATCTATTTAATTCTTTTACTTTTTTATTATTCGTATTTTTTTAATTTTACTAATTCTTTCTTATGGTCTTTCTTTCTTTATCATTCTTAATCTTTTAAGTTTCCTTTTTTTAATCTTTTATTTATTATTTGTCTTTGGTTTACTTACTTTTCGTCTTACATTAAATTCTTAGTATCTTCCTTACTTTATTTTCTTTTTTCTTAGTATTTGTTACTTTTCTTGCTTTACTTTTTATTTTCTTCCTTTTTTCTTAATCTTCTTTTCTTTTTTCTTTTTTTCATATACTTTATCTTCTTTCTTTATTAAATTCTTTTCTTTGGGTTTTTAATTCTTATATCTTTACCTTTACCTCCTTAAAATTCTTTTACCTAATTTTTTCTTTTTTTCCTTTGCTCTTCTTTTTTGTATTTCCAGATTTTTTTTTTATATATATTCTATTTTTTTTTTATTATTTTAATCTTATCTATTATTCTCGTTTAATTATCTTCTTTTTCTATTTTTTCTTTTGATTTTTCTCTTTTTTTTTTGGTTTCAATCTTATTTTTTTATCTTTTTTGCTAAATCTATTTGTTTGTTACTATTTTACTTTACTTCTTAGTTACTTCTTTCCGGTATTTTGTTAAGATTTTCTTCTCTTTCGTTTTTAACCTATTCTTTCTTTCTTCTTTTTTCTTTTCTAATTCATTGCTTATCTCTGATACTTTCTCTTATCTTCTTTCTTTTTTTCCTTCTTCTTTATTTTGGTTTTATACTTTTTCTTATCTTATTTTTGTTTCTTTCTTCTTCTTTAACTTCTTTTTTCTTCTTTCTTTCTTTTATTTATTTTTCCTTTTTTTTCTCTTATCTGCTTTTAAACTCTCTTCTTTTACTTTGATTTTTTACTATTTATTGTCTTAAATCTTTTCTTTCTTTATCTTGTTTTTCATTGGTTTTATCTTTTTTAATATTTCTAATTTACACTGTCATAGAATGTTCTTATCTTTTTGCTAAATTCTTAATTGATCTTCTTCTTAAGATATTAATCATTTCTTTTTTTAACTTGATTTCTGAGATTCAATTTTTTTTCTTTTTTCTTCTTTAAAATCTTTATCTTACCTTGCTTATCTCTTATTAGCTTTTTCGTTTGAATCTTTGCTTTCTTCTTTTCTTAACTTCTTACTTCATAAATTTATTTATGCTCTTTATCTTATCTTTTTAGTCTTTTGCTTTGTAATCATTTTATTTAACTTTTTGTATTGCTTTCCTTTGCTTTTCTCTTCTTTTAGAGTTATTAGTTCTTTTTTCCTTCTTTTAATCATTCTTTTTAATTTTTACTTTTATCGTTTACTTTATTGTTTTTGAAAATCTTATAATCTTTTCCAATAATTTGACTTTCTTTATTAGTCATACTTTTTTTTTATTAACTTTAAATTCTTTTTTATTTTTTTTTTTATCTTTTTTCTGCTTCCTCTCTTTCTTTTGTTACTTTCGATTTTTTTTTTTTTCTTTTATATCTTTTGATTCTTTCATCTTTTTTAAATCTTTTTTTCTTTTAATCTTTTTTTGTTTCATCGTCTTTTTTATCTTTCTTCTTGACATTAGGCGTATACTTCTTTTATAATCTTAATGTTTCTATTTTTCTTCTTTTTTTTTTATTTTATCTTTAGTTTCTTTTGTCTTTCCTTTTTACTTGTTATCTTTTTCTTTTTATGCTTTCCATTTTTTTATTTCCTTCTTTCAATTTAATTTAAATTTTTTTTATCTTCATCCTTCTTTTCCTTTTAATTACCTTTTGAAGTAATCTTGTCTTTTTGAAGTTTCTCTTTTTTTTATTTTTGCTTCCTTTTATCTTTGATCGAAAATATCTTCTTCTTTCAATCTTTTATCTTTTCTTCTTTTTTTTTTTTTTCTTTTATCTTCCTTTTTTTTCCTTGTTCTTTGTTTTTTTCACATTCCTTTTAAATACATACTTTAGACTTATTACTTTTTCTGTTTTTAATCTTTTCCTTTTTTGAGGTTGTTTCTTTTTTTCTTGTAATCTTGTTTAATCTTTTAGCTTTGTTAATTTCTTTTTTCTTGTTTGCCTTTTTCTTGAGTTTCGTCTATTTTTTGATCTTTGCTTTTGTTAAATCTTTTATTTTTTTAAATCTTCTTCGTTCTTTTTTGCTTTCTTTTGTTTCTTTTGTTCTTTCATCTTTGTCATATTTTGGTCCATCATTTTTTTTTCCGTTCTTTTTTTTTCTTTCTTAGCGTTTCTTCTAGTTCTAAATATCTTAGGCGAAATCTTTTTGCTCTTCTTGTGTTTTTATCTTTAAACTTTATTCTTATCTTATTTTTTTATAATATCTTTTTTTTTCTTCCTTGATTAATTTATTTTGTTTCTTATTCTTTCCTTTTTTTCTTTTCTTTTTTCTATTTTTTTTCTTTGTTGCTTAACTTCAATTCCTTATATCTTTTTCTTTATTAGATTTATAGTTTCAATTATTTTTTTATTTGTTTTCTTATTTTCCTCTTTTATCTAATTTCTAGTCTTTCAATTATCTTGAAATTTTCTTTTAATTTTTTATTTTGCTTTTTATCTTCCTTTCTATTTTTTTATTTATCTTTATACTATCATCTCTTTTCTAGCTTCTTTTTATCTTTATTTTTTCTTCTTGCTCTTTTATCTTTTTGAGATATTTTTTTGATTTTTTGTAAGCTCTTTGGTTTTTCTTTTTTTTGTTCTTTTTTTTCTATCTTTTTTCTTAGTCTTGTATTAAATCTTGCTTCATTTTTATTTTTACGCTTAATGTTTTTTTTTTATTTGATTCTTATTTTTTCTTTTTCTTGAGGATCTTTGTTCTTTGTTTTCTTTGCTTTTAATTTTCTTCTTTTGTTTTATTACTCTTTTTTTTTCCTTCTTATTCTCTTTGAATTGCTTCGTCTTTTTAAATCTTTTTATAGTCTTCGTCTTATTCATAGTTGTTTTATCTTATTCTTTCTATATTCAATCTTTTCTTATCTTTTGTATCTTATTTTACTAACATCTTTTTTTTAGTTTCATCTTATCTTTTTTTTAATTGCTTATCTTTTACTTTCTTTTATGAAAATCCTTTTCTTTGCTTTTACTTTTCTTTTTCTTACTTTTTTTTCTTTTGTTTTTTTATTTTTTTATTTCTTTTGTTTTAATTCTTACATCTTTTTATTTAGCTTTGTTAGTCTTTTTTAATTTATCTTGTTCACTTTCTTTCTTTTTATCTTAATAATCTTTAGTCTTACTCTTTTTTTTATTATTCTTTTTTTTTTCTATTTTTTAATCTTTTCTTTGCTTTCTTTCTTCGTTTTATCTTTTTACTTTTATTTTATTTTTTCTTGATGTTTTATTTTATCATTGTGTCTTCCTTCGATCTTTTTTTTTCTTTCGAGTCTTATTTTTTTTCTTCGTTTTTGATTCTTTCTTATTAATCTTTTAATCTTCTTTATCTTTAATGTTTACACTTTGTTTTAGACTCTTCTTCTTAAATAATTATTAAAATTCTTTTATCTTACTTCCCTTTTATGTTTATTAAATAATTCTCTTTTCTTTTATTAAATCTGTCAGTTTTACTCTTTCTTTCTCTTTATTATACACTTTTTTTTTTTTCTTTTGTTGTGTCTATTGTTTTTTTGCGTTGCTTTTTTAACTTTTGTCTAATTCTCTTTATTCTTTTACTTATTTTTTAATTTTTGTTTCTGGATAGATCTTTATTGATTCTTCTTACCTTTTATTTTCCTTTCTTCTTTAAATCTTTATTTCTTTCATTCCCTTTTCTATTATTTTCCATCTTCTAATGTCTTATTTTATAATTTTTTTTTTGCTTTATTTTCTTTTTTTATTCTTACGTCTTTTTTCTATCTTTTACTTTTTTCGGGTTTTTCCATTTTTCTAATATTTTTAATCTTTTTTATTTAGTCTTTTTTCTGTCTTACTTTTTCACATTTTCTTTTTATTATTTTTTTTTCTTTTTTATGTAATTTTTCTTTTATCTTTTATTTTCATCTTTTTTAAAATCTTCTTATTTTTTATCTTGATGTTCTTTTCTTTTACTTTTAAATATTATTTTTCCTTACCTATTTTTTTTTTCTTACTTAGATTCGTATTATCTTATTTTATCTTATTTATTTTTTCTTATTAATCTTTGATTTTTAATTTTTATTTTTCTTTTTTCTTTCATTTCTTTATCTTTTAATCTTTTCTTTTAATTTAGCTTTAGAATGAAATCTTGGCTTATACTTATTTTCTTTCTTAATCTTCTTTTGATCTTTCACTTATCTTGTTTTTCTTCTTTTAGGACAAAATTCTTTCTTTTCAAAATCTTTATTTTTTTTTATTTAATACTTGTTTAACTTTTTACTTTAACTTCTTTATATTTTTTTATCTTTTATTATATATCTTTAGCTTTATTTTTTTATTTTCTTTCTTCTTATCCTTTTTGTTTTATCCTTTTCTTTTGTTTTGTAACTTTTTGTTTTTGTCTTTACTATATCTTCCCTTGTTGCTTCGAAAACTTTTATATCTTTCTTTATAAATTTATTATTTTTGTATAGTTAATCTTTTTTCATTTTCTTATTTACTGGTTCCATGTCTTATTTTATTTCAATTTTCTTCTTAGTTTAGGCCTTTCTTCTTTTCTTTATTTATTGTATCTTGCAAATATCCTTGTTTATTTCTTCTTTTTTTTAATTTTTTATTGTATTTTGGATTATCTTTTCTTTTATCTTTTCTTTACTTTATCTTTTTTCCTAATCTCTTACTAGTTCTTAACTTTATTCTTTTTTTTGTTTCTGTGTTTTCAAATATAATTTTCTTTTTTCTTGTGTTATTTCTTTATTTACTCTAATATCTTTTATTTCTTAATGTTTTTTTTTTTAATAAACTTAATATATAATTTAGAAAATAATATATTTTTTTACTTGCCTTCTTTATTCTTAATCTTCATTTTATTATTCTTTGAGTTTCCTGATTTCACCTTTTATTTCTTTTTCTTAATCTTTTTGATTTTTTCTTAGAATTCTTCTTTATCTTTTTTTCTTTTTTAAATTTCTTCTAAATCTCTTTTGTTGCTTGTTTTTTCCTTGTTCCTTCTTGTCTTTTTTTGTGTCTTTAAATATACTCTCTTTTTTTTTTTCTTTTCTTAAACTACTTTTCTATTTTTTTTCTTTTTTAATCTTTTTGTCTTTTAAACAAATCTTTCTTATTTTATCATTGTTTTTATCCTTTAGTTAGTTTAGTCTTATAAATCTTTCTTTTATGGTGTTAATCTTTTTTTGCTTTTCTAATTTCTTTTTTTTGATTGAATTTAATCTTTATTTCTTTTTCAAATCCTTTTTTCTTTTAAAACTTTCTCTAATCTCTTTCCTTTATTTTACTCAAACATATTTTCTTTTTTCTTCCGTTTCTTATTCTTTAATCCTTGTTTTTTTAGCTCTTTCTTCGTCAATTTCTTTTATCAATGTTTGTGTTTCTTTTTATGAAGCTTAGTCTTAATTATCTTTGTTGTTTTATCATCTTAATATTTATTATTATTCTTTTTTTTTCTTTGTCTGCTTTCTTTTATTATATCTTTTTTTTAGTATTAAAATCTCTTAAATCTTCTTAGAACTTTTTACTCTCTTTTTATATCAATCTTTTTATCCTTCTTTTTATTTTTTTTATTATCTTGTTCTTTCCATCTTTCTTTATGTAGTTATTTTTCTTTTTTTATCTTTTCTTTTTTGTCTTTTTTTTTATAAATCTTTTTGTATTTCTCTTGTAAATCTTTTTATTTTCATTTTTTTATTAATTTGTTGTTCTTTAATCTTTATTTCTTCTTTTCTTTTCTTCTCCTCTTATACTTTTCTTTTATCTTTCTTATGTAACCTTTTTATCTTTTTCTACATTCTTTCTTAAATTATTCTTTTTATTTTTCTTTTTTCTGTGATCTTTTTTAACGCTTTTTCTTTAAAAGTATCTTATTTATATCTTTATCTTTTTTTTCTTTTACTTTTAGTGTTTCTTTTATTATAATCTTTTTTTCTTTTTTCTTTTATATTTTTTTTTTTTTTTTCTTGGTGCTTTTGATCTTCTTTCTTGAAAAATAGCTTTTTTTTATCTTTCTTCTTTTTTTACAATTTCTTTTTGAGAAAAGTACATCTTTTGTTTTTTTTCTTGTTTCTCTTCTTCTTATTTAAATTATTTCCGAAATCTGATTTTTCTTTTTAATTATCATTTCTTCTTTTTTTTCTTTTCTTCTTTGCATTTATTATTTTATAATTTTACTTTTTTTTCTTTCCTTTTATCACTTTATGCTTATTTAATCTTACACTTTCTTTAAGTTTGCATTTCTTTTTTTAATGCTAATCTTTATTTCTTTATTATTACTTTATTAATTATTTATTATATTATCTTTTTTCTTCTTTGCATTTTTGCGTTTTTTTTTTATTTGTTTGTTGCTTCACTTTAATTTTTCTTTTTTTAACTTTTCTTTATATTATTTTTTTCTTATCTTGATTCTTATTTTATCTTCTTTTTTTTATATTTTTCATTCTATTACTTTAATTCTTTCCTTATTTTTACTTTTAACTGTTTAAAATTCTATTTACTTATCTTTTTGTTTGTGGTATTACTTATCTCTATTTATCTTAGATCTTTTATTATATCTTTCTTTCTTTTTCCTTTTACTTTTCTTCTTTTATATCTATATTCTTCTCTACTATGATGCTTTTTTTAATTGCTTTTCTTTCTATTTTGCCGTTGTTATCTTATTTCTTTCTTTATTCTTTCTTCTTATAATTTCTTTTTTTTATTTTTTATAAGTCTTAACTTATTCCGTTTTATCTTTCTTCTTATAATTCTTATTTATGTCTTTATGCTTTCTTTTTATTATATATTTTTCTTTCTTATCTTTTCTTTTATCTTCTCTTTACTTCACTTTCTTTCTTTTTTTTGTTTTTTGTTTTATGTTTGCTATCTTTTTGTTCTTTGATTATTTCTTTTGTCATTTATCCTTTTCTTATGTTTTTGATTTTTTGGTTTTTTAACGTGTCTTCTTATAGTTTTCATTTGTGTATCCTTCTTTACCTGTTTTATTAATAGATTTCTTTTTTTAATTTTACCTTTGTGTTATAATTTTTATTCTTTTCTTTATGCTTTTCTTTGTAGTCTTCTTTTTATCTCTTAATTTTTTTTCTCTTGACTTTTTATCTTTACTTTTTTGATTGAAATCTTTTTCTTAGCTTTCTTATCTTTCTCTGATCTATCTTTTCTTGCATCTTCTTTTTTTCTATTACTATAGAACCTTTTTTTTTTCTTTTTTTCTTCATTTCTTTTTTTTTCTTTTATTCTTTTCTTCTACTTTCTTTCTTTATTGTATTTTTCTCTTTATTTTTTATTTTTTTAATCTTTGTTTTTTTTTACATTATTGGTTCTTTTTAAGTTTTCCTTTGTTATTCTTAATTTTATATTTTCTTCTTTCGTGTTTTCTTGCTTTTCCTTTTCTTTGGTTTTCTATTGTATCGTTAATCTTTAATTATTTTTCTTTTTTCTCAGTTGCTTTTATGATCTTCTTTAATTTTTATTGACCTTATCTAGTTCTTATATTCATTTCTCTTTCTTTGTTTTTTTTCTTGTTTTTTTTTTTTTTGCTTTTTTAATTATTCATCTTTTCTTTTTTTTCTCCTTTATTTATCTTAGATTTATCTTAATAAATTTTTAATCTTTTCTTTTTTCAATTGTGCAATTTCTTCTTATCTTCTTGCTTTTTTTTTTTTTGTTTTTCTTTGTTTATTTACAATCTTTTCCTTTTCTAATTTATCTTTGTGTTTCCTCTTCCTTTTTAATCTTATTTTTTGTCACTTTTATATCTTTTCTCATATCTTTGTTATCTTCTTATTTCTCATTTTTTTTAAATCTTGTTGTAAAATCTTCTCTCTTCTTCTTTAATTTTTTTTCTTTAATCTTTATTATCTATTTATTTCTTTTAGTTTGTTCGCTATTTCTTTATCTTTTTTTATTTGTTTTTTTTTTTAACATGAACTTTTTCTTTAACTTTTTTTGTTTTTCTTTTTTTCTTTATTTCTGTATCTTTCTTTTTCCTCTTATCTTTTTAGACTTTCATTTTTGATTTCTTTTTCTTTTCTTACTTTTCTTTCTTGATATGATTTATATTCTTGTTACGTTTCTTGTCTCTTTAATTTGCTTGATCTTTGTCTTGTTATTTTTTTATCTTATATTCTTAAATTTTTGTTCTTTTTAAACTTTTATTTGAAATTTTTTTTATAATCTTTTATATTATTCTTTTTTGCTTTTAATTTTACTTTTTCTTTCTTTTATTTCTTATCTTCATGCATTAATACTTAATCTCTTAATAGCTTTATCTTGCTTTTACTTCTTTCCTTATTTACTCCTTGTTTAAGCTTTATTTTTTATCTTAATTCTTTTACTTATAATTCTTTTTCTTTACTCTTTTTATGAACTTTGAATTCTTATTCTTTTATCTTTTTCCTTATCTTTAGGTTCTTTAAAGATCTTTCTATTTACTTTTTTAATTATCTTAATCTTCCTTTTCTTTTTTTTTATTCTCATTCATTCTTATCTTTTTCTTTTTTTTTCTATATCATATTATTTTGACTTTAGATTCTCAAATCCTTTGTTAATTATATTTCTTTTAATTTTGTTTACTTTCTTCTTGTCTTTTTACCTTTTCTCATTTCTTAGTTCTTAAATTTTCTTAGTTTTTTTTTATTTTAATTAATTATTTACTCTTCTTTCTTATTCTTGCATTTATAAACATGGTGGCCAACGTAATTATGAATGCGTCACAACCCATGTGGACTTGGCTATCCTATTCGCTCAATTTGGTGTTGACACCTTAGGATTGTGTATTTGCGTATTATAGTATATTAGGGCCGTCTATATGCGAAATCTTCCTCCTACCTAAAGCTACCTATATCCTCCCTCGCATTGACGATGCCGTCAAGGATGACGACACAAAGTGCAGATCGATAGACTGCTGCACCACGAGGTAAAAGGACGGGTGGATGGACTTGTAGAGGAGGTGGAAGGACTGGAGAACCAAGGAGCAGAGTTGGTGGTCGAACTAGTAATCAAGGTGGTCAAGGAGGTGACCGAGGTATTGGGGGAAATGGAGGTGATGACGAAGTCCCTGACTTCTCCATGGTCATCGCTCAGCAGTTGCAAGACCTACTTCCTACCATCATTGCTCAAGTAGGTAACCACGCTAGTAACATCCAAGGTGATGTTAGGAGTCCTAACATGATCAATGGTAGAAATGGTTGTTCGTATAAGGAGTTTATGGTGTGTAACCCAAAGGATTATGATGGAAAGGGTGGTGTAATAGACTACACTTGCTAGATCAAGAAAATGGAATTGGTTCAGGACATGAGTGGGTGTGGAGCTAACCAGAAGGTCAAGTACACTGTCAGTTCATTTATCCGTAAGGCACTAACATGGTGGAATACCCAGGTCTAGACTAGAGGTCGGGAAGCCGTAGTTGGCATGACCTGGGAAGATTTTAAGGATTTGATAAGAAAGGAGTTATGTCCTAATAATGAGATGCAGAAGATGGAAACCGAGTTTTGGTGTCATGCGATGGTTGGAGCTGGCCATGTTGTGTACACTGATCATTTCCATGAGCTTGCTAGGTTAGTCCCTCATTTGGTTACCCCTAAGAACAAAAGGAATGAGAGGTACATCTATAGCCTTGCTCCACAGATCCGTGCGATGGTGGTAGCAATGAAACCAACAACAATTCAGAGTGTTGTGTTAAAAGTTGGAATGCTAACCGATGAGGCTATTAGGAATGGATCGCTGAAGAAGAATACTAAGAATAGAGGAAATAGTAGGATGTTGAGTAGGAAGGAAACGTTAGGGATGAAAATAAGAGATCTAGGACTGGTAGAGTGTTTTCCACAATCACTAACCCTGTTAGGAAGGAGTACACGGGTACGGAACCCAAGTGTACGATATGTAGCTTTCACCATAACCCCGTGATGCCTTGTCATAAGTGTACGAACTGTAATCATTTAGGGCACTTTGCTAGGGATTGCAGGGCGGGGCCTAGGATGGTGACCCTTGTAAGTGCTATAAACCCGACGACTACTCAAGGGGCGTGTTATGAGTGTGGTGGTACTGATCACTACAAGGCCTCCTGCCCTAGGTTAAACCGAGCACCAAGACCAGGAGGAAACCGTCAAGACCAACCTATGGCTATTGAAGGATGTTAAGGTTGTGGAAACAATAGCAATCAGACACGTAGAGGAGCATTCATGATCGGAGCAGAGGAAGCTCGCCAGGACTCGAACATTGTAACGGGTACGTTCACTCTAAACAACCACTATGCTAAAACACTATTCGATTCTGGTGCTGACTATAGCTTTGTTTCCACTACTTTCATACCCTTGTTAGACATAGGGCCTAGTGACCTAGGTTTTAGCTATGAGATTGAAATAGCGAGTGGGCAACTAGTAAAAATCAATAAGGTTATACGCGACTATAAGCTGGAGACAGAAGGTCATACATTTGATATCGACTTTATACCATTTGGACACGGGAGTTTTGATGTGATCGTAGGAATGGACTGGTTGTCCCGGCTCAAGGCCGAAATCGTTTACCACAAGAAGGTAGTTAGGATTCCACTACCACACGGTGAGATACTTAGAGTCTTAGGAGAAAAACCTAAATAGAATGTGAGATACCTCATGAGTGCAAAGACTGAAGAGCTAAAATTGAAGGATATTGCTGTAGTTAGGAAATTTCCCAAGGTATTTCTTGAAGACCTATCAGGATTACCGCCATCCTGAGAATTTGAGTTTCGTATCGACTTAATCCCTGGATCCTTGCTGGTCATAAAGTCTCCCTATCGCTTGGCACCTTCTGAAATGGAAGAGTTGTCAAGTCAACTCAGAGAACTCCAGGACAAAGGTTTCATTCGACCAAGTTCATCGCCATGGGAGCACCGGTATTATTTGTCAAGAAGAAGGATGGTTCATTTAGGATGTGTATAGACTATAAGGAGTTAAATAAGCTGACCATCAAGAACCGTTATCCCCTCCCTAGGATAGATAACATGTTTGATCAACTACAAGGATCACAATATTTCTCTAAGATAGACCTTCGGTCTGGATAACATCAACTGAGATTGCACGAGGATGACATTCCAAAGACTGCATTTAGAACTCGATACGAACATTTTGAGTGCATAGTAATGCCCTTTGGTTTGACGAATGCACTAGCAGTATTCATAGACTTGATGAACAGAGTGTGTAGACCCTACCTAGACAAGTTTGTCACAGTATTCATAGATGATATTTTGATCTACTCAGGGACAAAGGAAGAGCATGAGATGCATCTAGGGTTGATCTTGGAACTGCTCAAGAAGGAGAAACTATACGCAAAATTCTCTAAATGTGAATTCTAGTTGCAAGAGGTACAGTTCCTTCGGCATGTGATTAATAGAAATGGTATACACGTAGACCCTGGTAAGATCAAAGCTATTAAGAATTAGGAATCCCCTAGGACTCCATCCAAAGTTAGTTCATTCTTAGGATTAGTAGGATATTACCTCGATTCATAGAGAATTTCTCCAAGATCGCTAAGCCACTTACCATCTTGACTCAGAAGAATTAGCCCTATGTTTGGGGTGAGGAACAGGAAGAAGCATTTTAGATCTTGAAGGATAAGTTATGTAATGCGCCTGTTCTAGATCTTCCTGATGGACCAGAAGATTTCATAGTATACTACGATGCGTCAGGTTTAGGATTAGGTGGCGTGCTTATGCAGAGGGATAGAGTGATCGCATATGCATCTAGATAATTGAAGTTACACGAGAAGAATTACACTACCCATGATTTAGAATTAGGTGAAGTTGTATTTGCTCTTAAGATATAGAGGCGCTACCTGTATGGGATAAAGAGTATCATATACACCAACCACAAGAGCCTTCAGCACATCTTTAATCAGAAGGAGCTGAATATGCGTCAATGTCGTTGGATAGAACTATTCAGCGACTATGACTGCGAGATTCGCTATCATCCGGGTAAGGCAAATGTAGTAGCAGATACACTAAGTAGAAAGGAGAGGATTAAGCCTAGGAGAGTTTAAGCAATGAACATGACCATTCAGTCGAGTATCAAGGGTATGATTCTAGCGGCTCAGAATTGTAGGATCGATATTCCTTATTGAAACACTGATATACTGTCAACTATGCGGAATCTAGTTGGCAGTACTTAAGAAGAACACACAATAGTTTCTCAAACGATTTCTTTTATAAACCTTTTGAATCTGCCTAAATTGCAGATCCCTAATACAATACTAATAAATCATAACTCGTGTTTTTTCTATATATTAATATCTTCCTAGAGATCCTTTTATAAACATAAGGATAACCTCTAGTAGATGTACAGTCCTTGTATATCATAAACTCTAATAAATACTAATCACTAAATTAACTGTTATAAGATAATTACTAACATAACTGTTTAAATGATAATCCTTTAAGATTCCTTTATCCACGGCAGTACTTCGATCTTTGACTGGCAGTACCTTGACTTTCTACTTAGCAGTACTTTGACTTTTTGCTTAGCAGTACGTTGACCAATTGACTTGTTTTTCCCAACAAGAATGAAACAGCTGAGGTTGTCAATGCACTAGTAGAAATGCTGTGCGGGCTAGACAAACAGATGGAACATAGGAGTGATGAAGCATCGTACTATCTAGATCAAATATGTGTCCCTTTGACGGGTGATATAAGAACCTTGATAATAGATGAAGCCCATAAGTCAAAGTATTCAGTCCACCTAGGAGCTAATAAGATGTACTATGACCTTAGGGATAGGTACTAGTGGCCAGGAATGAAGAAAGATATACCCTTATACGTTATTAAGTGCTTAACTTGTTAAAAGATTAAGGCTGATAAGTCTGCTCATTTTCTACCAATCTGTGAAGACTATAAGATGGATAGGCTAGCTAGACTTTACCTTAGTGAAATTATAGCAAAGCATTGTGTGCTAATCTCGATCATATCTGATCGTGATAGTCGCTTTACATCAAGGTTTTGGTAGTCGATGCAGGAGGCATTAGGAACTAGGTTAGACATGAGTACGGCTTACCATCCACAGACCAATGATCAAAGCGAGGGTACAATTCAAACCTTGGAAGACATGCTTAGAGCGTGCATCATGGACTTCGGGGGAAATTAGGACTTTCATCTTCCATTGGTCTAGTTTTCCTACAATAACAGTTACCATTCTAGTGTGAGATGTGCATCGTTTGAATCACTTTAAGGGAGAAAGTTCTGTTCATCAATCCTATGGGCAGAAGTTGGAGAAGGACAGTTGATAGGGTCTGAGATAGTGCAAGAAACCACTAAGAAGGTCTCGGAGATCAAGGATAAGCTTAAGTCTGCATGAGATCGTTAGAAAGGCTATGCAGATAAGAGAAGGAAACCCTTAGAGTTCAGTGTAGGTGATCATGTCTTGCTCAAGTGTCGTCTTAGAAAGGTGTATTATGCTTTGGGAAGAAAGGTAAGTTAGCACCTAGGTTTGTTGGACCATTTGAGATCACTAAGAGGATCGGTCTTGTAGCCTATAGACTTAGATTACCTGAGGAGCTAAACGGTGTTCATGACACGTTTCACGTGTCGAACCTTAATAAATGTTTGGCCAACCAAACCCTTCATGTGCCAATAGAGGAAATCCAAGTTGACGCTAAGTTAAACTTTGTGGAAGAGCCAATGGAAATCCTAGAAAAGGAATTCAAGAAGCTGAAGCGGAGTAGGATTCCTATCATTAAGGTTCGATGGAATTCGAAACGAGGGCCTGAGTTTACTTGGGAACGTGAGGATCAAACGAAACTCAAATACTCACATCTCTTTAGTGCCAGTGATAGTTAAATTTTGAGGCGAATATTCTTTTAAGAGGGGTAGGATGTAACCCTTGTGGATTTTCTAGCTTATACTGTTCTATTTTAGTCCTTTGACTTTTATTACTTTATGTTCCGGTTAGATCAATTTTCAGGATTTATCAGTAATAAGTATATTATCTATTTAATCATTAGTGCTATATTTCCCTTTAATTATCTCTATATAGATGATTTTATTCATATTTGATCAATCTTCGAGAAGTTTTCCCGCAAGCGGCTTAAAATCCCAAGCAACGCGTCTCGACACGTCCGTTAATGATCCGTACTAAATTTAAAGCATTTTAACTTATTTACCCATCATGTAAATAGTCAAAGTTCATGGAAAAATATTTTTACATTCATTAAAAATACTAGGAAACTTCGGGTCACATTTTAAATCATGAGAATTGAGCTTTTAGTAACCCTACAAGAGCTAAAACGCTTCTAGGATTCCCCTAGAAGCCATGGCCAATTCGAGCCCCACCAAGAAACATCAAGGCATTTTTTTAGCACCTATGTCCTCAACCTAGTACTAGTGTTATCTAATATATTTTCAAATGCACACACACACTTCACAACACAACACACAAAAATCATTTTCTTTCTCTCCTCTCTTGCTTCAATTGGAGGCACACAAACACACACTCAAATCTATAATTTCTCTAACTTTGATAAAAACCATGAGAGTTTGGGTATTTTCGGGTTGATTCTAATAGGCGTGGGTTCATTAAAATAACGTTTGGGTTGTCAGTTTAGTGTTAAATCTCATTTTCAAAACCCTCTTTGTAAGGCATCCATTTCTCAAATATTTTTGTACTTTTATTAATGATATGATGCATATATAATAGTTGTACGGTTTGTTTCTTAAAAATCGAAAGCTTAAAATTTCAAATAAAAATAAAAGGGTGTTTGTTGGTTTCAAACGTGGGTATACAAGGACAAGGAAAGACCATTTTATTATTGTGGTTGTGATGGTTGAATATCATTTATATACTATGTAGCTTAATATTTATTTAGCTTATTTAAAAGCTTTGTATAGCTTATTTATGGCTTATTTGTATTCGACTCAATAAGGAAACAAAGGAAACTTATTTTTGGTTATTACCTATACTTGTCATATTTTTATAGTTCATTATGATTGCTTATTTTATGAACTAGAATAAACAATAGCTTATTAGCTTATTAAATAAGCTCCACGTTTGGTTTTTGGGAGCTTATGGCTCACGGCTTAAAGCGAGAGACCAAGGGAATACTTTGGTCATTTACCTCTTTCGCCATATTTTTGTAACTTATTTTTATAACTTATTTTTATATTTAAGAACTTGCGTAGCTTAACGGCTTAATAATAAGCTTCGGATAGCTTATTATGGGCTTAAAAAGCCATGACCCAATAAGCTAAGCCCAAACCATGGCTTAGTCTTGGTTCGTGAACCTTGGCTTCTTTCGTGGATTATTTGTTATACTTACTTTCTTAATGGGCTTAATAATGGGCCTAAAATGGATTCTAAAACTATTAAACGATATTTTAGACTACTAATCGGCATTAAGGCCCAATAAGCAAAAACTAGTCATTTGCAGAAAATAAAAGCGTACTTTTGATAACGATTTATACTTATATACACATATTAATAATTGAATAGTCATTTGAAGGAAATGAGTCTTGGAAATTAATAAGAAATATTGATTTTGATCGTTTTGATGGAATTGAATTACTTAAGGGAAGTTGTTTGAAAAATGAGGTTTAAAAACCTTGGAAACATCTTATAAACGAACGAGTCATGCCGAAATTTCATAAAAATATTATACTAAGATTATTTTACAAAAATAATAATTTCTTAAAAATCCGACAAAAGGTCAAAATAAATAAAATATTATTATTTTAATAAACCGACTAAAAGACCAAAATATATTTTATAATTTTATAAATTTTAAAACTTCTAATTATAATTAAATATAACTAAAACGTGTCATTTTTCATAATCAATACTATTAAACTAGGTAACTTAAGACTACCGAATAAATTATAGGAACATAATTATTAATAATTATTATCTAAGTCTGGATATTTTCTCATCTAATTTTCCTAAATATTATAAGTATATATATATATGTATATATATATATATATATATTTCCTTTTTCTAGCATGCGTACCTTAATATATACTTTCTTCGAGTCTTAATTACCAACCATCACGCAACCAATGACACTAAAAGTGACCGTACAACGCATCTTTTAAACTACTATGCATCAATCTTAAACATACATTTAGGAAACCTATATTTAAAATCGGACATTAACTTGATTAGGTCGTGTCTGGAAGCCGTTGCATACCATAATTTGATCATATCATCAGCTACTTATCACTTTGTTTAAAGGTGAGTTCTCGTTGCCTCATTTTTAAACTCTATTCCGTTGGGGGGAAATGATACTCAAAACCATATTTTAACTACTTTTAAATTTTATGCAAAAACTTTTTAAATGCTTTTGGACAATGCTATGTGCCTATGTTTGCATATATGAATGCTATGTGCACACTTTATAAATGCTTTGCAAATGCTATAAGATCTATTTATGCAAAGTTCCACTTCTGTATTTCACAACTTTGCCGACTATGTATCTCCAGCTGGTAGGCGATAGGTTTAGAAGACTATAAGCGCGCGGGTTAAATTGATATGTTGATTTGGGTTAGGTTACCCTGGTTTGATATGTTGATGTGATGATATGTTGATATGTTGAATATTTAAATTCTGTTATGCGCATTCTGCTTTCATATTGCACAATTGCCCACTCTTATATTCTGGCACAACAACTGGGTTTTTCCAAAAACCTACGAGCTCACCAACGTAATGTTGACATTTTCAAGGATCATTTTCAAGTAATGTGAATGATCCATGAAGGCAGGTTTAGAGACTTTTAGCATACCTAAGTGCATCCATTATGGATCTGATCATTTGGACTATGTTTCAGTTTGTCTATTTGAATTCCATTAGACTTGTATCTCTCCGGATGTGAGGTGTTGATTATAATAAATTTCAGACTATGTGATGTGGTTCAACTCATTTTAACTCAAGTCCCACACTTTTTGTCGGAGGATGTTGTAACACTTGTTTAATGCATGATTAGTTTTCTCTATATTAACGCTTTGTGTTATGATGATCAATCCTCTGTCACGCCTCGTGTTTTCGCCGTTGTCGGGGTTTGACATCCCGTAACGGTCAACTCCCAATCATCCCGTACTTTACATACTTTTACAAAATTAAGTGGCGATATCTACCACTTTATACAAAACTTTACATCGTTGATTTATAATCACGTATCAACGAATAATCGATCCTTCAAATAATACCATCGGTTTAAGTTTTAACGAACCGACTATCTTCATAATTTTCCTCCTCTTTTTGCAGTGATTTTCTAATCTTTTCCATTTTTTTCATACTATGAATCTCGGTGTAATTTCACCATCTTTACGATCATAATAACTGCGGATAATTTCTTCCATAATTCTTCGTTCTTCAGACATATCAATAATTGTGATGGTAGTAAAAATACATGAGTTTAACCACTTTTACAGTCCCAATTGAAATGTGCAATTTCCCAACCATTCCAGAGATAGAAAATGTCACAAGACACAAGAAATACATACTTTACACTAAAGCAACTAGCAACTGATAAATAGACTTAATGTAAAAGGGTAGGCTAAGGTGTAAAGGTGCAACGAAATAAATAGTTGGTGTTATCCTAAAGGATTGGCTCTACTGTTTTTCTAGGGGTATCTTACTCTTAAAATGAGAGTAAACAAAGGGTTTATACGGGGGTTAACTAACCGGTGTGGTTAGTTAATATCACAACATATATAGGCTTCTTGGGTGTAATCCTATAAATTTACCAATTTAAACAAGTTACTCCATCTAAATCTATAGTACTCATTATTGTGGTCTCGAATAGAATTTACCAAGCCAAGTTCTAAAGTATACAACATCACCGGCACACTCATATTTTTGTGGGATTTAGGTAAACTTTGGAAACGGATAAGACTATCCTCACAATATCTAATAAGGGTTATGTGTGCAGGTTATGTAACCAGTAATTTCACAAAGGTATCCTTGAAAAAAATATATTAAATTTAAGCATAATTGAAGCATATTAATGTGTAAATAGGACAAGTAGCATTCTAATTCCCATCCCCACTTAATTATACAACGTCCTCGTTGTATAAAAATAACATTAAAACGGGAAATAAAAGAATTAGAACGAGAAACTCCCCTAATATTTGCTCGGTATGATTCTCCATGTTGCGTTTATGAGAAAGAATGTAAGTTGTAGAGGTGTCATAATGCCTTCATGACTACAACACACATTAGATTCCAGAAAATACTCCACCAACGTCGTCTTCAGAAGGTTCATGTATACAATATAGGAAAACAAGTGTAATTCTAATTCCTACTAATCGTTTGGTTAGAAAACAAAATAAAAACCTAAAACAGTATAGGAAGTCGATACGCCGTATCCATACCCCAGGATACACCATATCGATACCTGTAGAAAACAATCCTAATTACGGGTCAGAAGTCGAATATGCTGTATTCGTTTAACGAATACGCCGTATCGACCAGTCTGACAATGTAACTTAAATTGCAGAAAAATAATGTATGGATAACGTTCAGAGTCAATACGCTATATCCATGGGGTTTGGATACGCCGTAAGCACTTTTGTTTACAGAAACATCTTTAAGTTAGACTTGCCCCAGTTTTATCTCATCCTTATAAAAAATTGGGGTCGAACGGGATGCCAAACGACACATACAAATTCTTAATTATAAAAATGAATGGCATCCCTTTGTTAAGATAATTACAAGTCATGATATTAAAATCTAATTATTTGTTAAAAGTATTAGTTTTGAAAAATTTATTGATCGTATCATGACTTGTTTCTAAAAGTTTATTGTAGGCAATGGCTGGGAACTCTTTCTTAAAATCCCGCGAAGAGTGTTCAATATAGATTTTATCATTATCGTTGTCCTTATCCGATAAATCATCAGGATAAATTACATTAAAAGGAAATAGATCATTAAAGTATATAAAGCTTTGTCCCTCATCATCACATTCAGATAATGATGTTTCATTAAATTCATCGATATGTTGAGGACTTACAGTAGGTTCAGGTGAGAATCTAATGTTAATGCATCATTGTAGGCAATGGATAGGAACTCTTTCTCAAAATCTTTAAAGTAGTTAAAATCATTAAAATAACTGACCGTAGGTTCGGATGGGATTTCCTGTTCAGATTTCAATGCATCTTTGTAGACAATAGCTGGGAATTCCTTTTCAAAAGATCTGAGGTAGTGAACGTCTTCATCATACCAGATCTTACCATACGTAGCAATTTCCCAGTTATACACCTGACCATCCCTACGAGCTTTTTCTTCTTCAAGCTGAATATACTACTCCATAGTAATGTTGGGGTCGTCCATATTAACCTGTAATAAAATAGCTATGAAAGAAAATGGTCAAATAGACAAATACGTCGTATTCAGTAAATCGAATACGCTGTATTGATGCTTAGAGTCGAATACGCTGTATTGGTTTAAAAAAAAGTATACGCCGTATCCAAGAAGTTGAATACGCCGTATTCAGTATTCAACTCAGAAAGTTACAGTAAACTCTAATAATGCAGCAAAACACACAAACACACAATATGCAAAAATATACAACCCAGAAAATTAAAACGCACAAAAACAAACACACAAATACGCAAATTAATCTCAACTAAACTAAACTAAACTAAAATAATAATAAAAACAAGAATAAAACAACTTCACTCCCCGACAACGGCGCAAAAAACCTGATGTGTCGTCGTGTAGGTTGTTATTTTAGTTATCAAGTTTTACATTTATATTTTGCTGACTTTACCTAAAGCAACACTTTAACGGGCAGTGTACCCGATCAGATGTAGTTTCGTTGGTAAGTAGGGTGTCGATCACTAAGAGCGAGAGCTTTAATCTATAGTGCTATCAATATTTTGGTTAATTAAGCTAAGTTAATTTAAACTATGTTAATTCTAATCTATGTTAAACCTATGCTAAACCTATGTTAATCCTAATTCTAACGGATAAGGGGGGATTTCAGTCTGAGAGACTAGCACATGTTTTGTGGTAACTTAGATCAATTTAAAACACAATAACATACGAAATCATATTAACAAAAGATAGAAGAGAGGTCTAGCCAAATATAAGAAATCTATATTAACTATGATTAATCTAATTAAAACACTGGTTTGTCTATTTAGTGAAATGAGTGCTTATCTCGAAGCGGCATATCATTCTATGATTTAGGCGGTACTTCTTTCTCAAACCTAGACATGTAGAATTCTGTCAAAATTAAATGCATCCGCATAAAGCATCCTATTTGCTGATTATAATCTATCTTAGGAGATTAATAATGGTGATATTATTAAACCCTGGCTCATAGAGACTTTACCCACTTACTGCTTAATGACAATTTATATTCTAGTAGTCCATTGTCCAAGTCTTTACTAAAGGAATCAGTACGTTATTTGTTGATCCCAGGTCACCTGCTAGTCCAACTTGTTCACATAAACCAATGGTAAAGATTCGCATACAAAAGCACGTAAACAAGTATGAATTGATAAACATAAACAAGCAATCAACGATAAATTAAGCAGTCGATAAAAACAAACCAAACATTTAAATCTTTATAATCATGGCTAATACCCAAGGGTATTAGCCCTTAATCATCGTAATCAATACAAGAATAATAATTCAACTAAGTTAAGCTAACCAAGTTATACGAATGATACCAAAAATAGAATGATTACTAGAGTATAGGAGATTACAAGGTGTTTCCTATGGAATTAGTAGCTTTGCTTGACCTCTTCTGCTCTTCTCGTCTTCTGAAAATCAACTTTTGTGGTTAGGGTATCGAAAATATGATCAAGCACACCTAAAACCCGTTCTTAGGCCTTCTATTTATAGTGTCTGGAATTTGGTCGATACGCCATATTGGTTGAGGTCAATACGGCGTATTAGAAGTTTCTTAGAGTAGGGACCACGTTCAATATCTTCCAGAATATTTTATTACTATATCTTGGATATGGCGTATTGAGGTCTTCTGGATACGGTGTATTGAACTTGAATTCTTTGTGGTATCTGGTGAAGTGAAAGCACGGATATGCTGTATCTTCCTTGTTGGATACGGCGTATTGAGGTGTCAGAACAGTTTCTTCAAATGTCTTCGTTTAAGCTCCAAATTGCCTGCCTTTATGCTAATCTTCACCAAGTGCTCCATAATTACTGCAATTCTCAAATATAAACGATTAAGTACCAATTCTTGCAATAACTATACAAAATGGGTAATTTACATGGGATAGATGATGCTATAAAAGTGACATTATTTAATGTCATCACTCGTCAAAAGTATACTCTCAAATCTACATAATACGATCCGTTATATGATCATTTGAGTCAATTTGAACCACATGTCAATGCATCTAAAGCAAAGAAAGCTGCAAGGAATCATGATCCATTAGCTTTCGTTGCTAATTCACATGCTCATTCTTTACATTCTCATTCAAGTAATTCATACTCTCATTCATCATAACCATATTATGTTACTCATCCTTCATTAGTAATTGATCACAAAGAAGATTATCAAGGGGAGATACAAGGGGATGCTCAAAAAGATAAGTTTACAATTGCAATGATGTTAGTAGCAAGAGCAATCACTCACCGTTACTCTACTCTTACATATAATCAACTTCGTACTTCATCAAATACAAGGAATCAAGCAGTGATACAAGATGGTAAAGTTGATATGCAAAGCAAGAACGTTGGTTATGCCAAGAATGGTAACAGTTTTGCAGGGAGACAAAACAAAAATCAATTAGCTAATGTAGGAAATGGTCTAGTTCAGCAGATTGAAGAACACAATCAGACTATTCAGCGAGTTCCATGAACCGAGTCAAATTCAGGAAAGGCAAATGTTCAGTGCTACAATTGCAATGTAAAAGGCCATTATGCCAGTGATTGTCCAAAACCCAAAGTTCATGAAGCAAGGTATTTTAGGGAACAAATGCTGTTGGCAATGAAAGATGAAGCTAGAGGGAATCTTAATGATGTAGAAAATGATTTCATATGGGGGAATTGACAATACTTTATGGAGATAATACATGGAAGAGCTAGTACAGCAGTATATCGTGAATGCACGCATTCTACCAACAGAATGATATATCTGATGCTGAGCCAAAGAAATAATGCAAGATTGTTCTTCAGTGAGTAAAGCTTTCACGAATCAATCTCATAAGTGGAATGCTTTTAAAAGGTGTTCATGAACACACAAATTATGAGAAACTTAAAACTGTTATTACACATCTATTGATGATCAAATTGATTCCAATATCATTTTTGATGATCTATATGTGGAAGATAATAGTGAAAAAGATAAACATGATTTAAATGCTCATGATCAATCTTATAAGGATATTGAATCCCTGATTTACAATGTTCAAATAAAAGCTGAAAATCAATGAAAAACAAATAATGATCAAAAAAAGCAATAGGCATTGCTACAAAAGGAACTTGAGACGTGCAAGGAACGGGTTAAAATGCTTGAAAAGAAACCATTTCAATCTTTAAATTATAAATTAGCATATGAAGCTTTGGAACGTGAAATAAGTGTTGAAAAGATAAAATTGAAAAAAATCTAAACAAAAAAGACAAGATCCAAGGAGAACTTTTTCAAACACAAGATGAGACTTTAAAAATAAAACATGAGACTGGGTTATACAAAAATGCTTTCAAAGAAAAAGACAACAAGGATCTTGATGATATTGTGTCATTAGAAGAAAAAATCGCATCTCATGATTGCGTTGTTTACAGAATGTCACAGTCTATTCAAATAATTGATATGCTTGGGAAAAAACTAAACATGGTTTACGATCCAAATTTGAAAATTGGATTGGGTTATCAAAATCCGAAACGTCTTAAGAAAGCCATTGCAGCATAACCTAAAATGTATGACGGTGAACAACTTGCAATCACTAAATTGAAAGTTGATTTACCTGATTCTGAGGAATCTCTTGAGGACGTGGAAGAAAGTCGATTAAAAATGAAAGATAAAATGATTCAACTTGATTATGAAAAATTAAAAGCTCTTTATGATTCATTCGTTCCTCAAACAGGATTTCTTGTTGAACAAACTTTTTTTTCATCTCCTTCTACTTCTAATAGTCCCCCTCTTCTGAATCGAGTATAGAAAGTCAAGATTTACATTCTCAAAAGATGCTTAATTGAAATTAAATTGTTACAAACTCTTTGTCAAATTAGACAATGCCATTAATGCCTTAGGCCAAACATAAATCTACACTTCATAAAAGATAGAGAACGAGACATCTGTTTTCTTATTATTGAACAACGATTTTTAAGACAAATTTATAAAAAAGAGGTAATTCTGATGTCAAAATCTTTTAGAGACAGCTCGAACGAACTTAAACAAGAAGTTATAGAAGAAGTATAGGAGATGTTAGAAAATTTTGAGTCAATGGAAAAGAAAGTTGAGAAACAATCACAAAAAGATGAAAGTTTTCAAAATGAAATTGATCGACTTTTGGAAGTATCATTGGAAAGAGAAATTAGGGATTGTGTGTTGAGTTCTGTTGAGAAACCAAAAAATGAGATGTTGATGCTTGAAAAAGAGTTAATCTCCAATGAGTCAAGAGGAATCCAAGCAACAATGTTACAACAAATTAAGATTCTTGAAAACGATTTCAAAAGAGCTGAAACTCAATACATTAATCTTGAACTTAAAATGCAACATCAAAAAGAGAAAAATGCTTGTGATGTCTCTTGGAAGTCAAAAATGGCACAGTTGAATGGTGAAAACGTGTCGTTGAATATTCAACTGAAATCTTTGGTTTAAGAAAATGAAAGGATTAAACTTGAATTTTAAAAACTTTTCAACTCAATCAAAGCGACACGGGTTCAACATCAACAAGAAGTCAATGAGTTAATTGAACATGTTAATAAAAATACCTATGCTTATGGTGATGTGCGTACTAAGAATCAAGATCTTTTGATGACAATTTCATAACTCAAAGATAGACATAAAATTGTTGAAAAAGGGAAGTATGTGAACATTAAGTTTAACAAATCTGCGACCTTACAGAAACTAATATGTGTAACACTGTTGAACAAAAACAAAGATTTAACCCCTAAGATAGTTTCTAAGGTAGAGGCAATAACCGATTAAGTCTAAAAAAACTATCACTTCATGTTTCAACACCCATAAAAATGAGTAAGGACAAAAAAGAATGTGAATGTAATGTACGCGGAATTTATATAAGGTCACAAAAACATAAACACAAATGCCGGTTGCTAAATCTAACATGTTTTCTTCTACAAGAGTGGCGAGTTCTAGTAATGTTAGAAGACTAGAGACTAAGGACACCAATTTGAAGAAAAGAGTCTTGCTGAACATTAAGTCTAAGAGCACCTCTATGAAAGTCAAGAAAAATCAAAGAATGTATCTTTTAGTTTTCTAAAAAGTAGAGATGACAATGACTTCAAAGTGTAGTGTTCTTCGTACCAAACAACAATGATATTCAAAGCAGAAAACTATACAACGCAGTGCATTAAGGTTTTACCAGACATAGTGTATTTGTTTCAAGTGGCAAAGAAGTCATTATTGCTTTCTCTTGATAAATGTATTAGATTTGTCGTCCGAATTCTAGAGTAAAAAGAGCCGTATTTCCTGTCTCCAAATGCATACAACATCTAGTAAGTTATGAAGAACTACATACGTATTTGCGAAATCTAAGTATTAGCGTTGCTACATTCTAAAAAGAAACAACTCAATATTCATCCCGTCCACGTCACTAACTCCAGAATCTCGACCACAGTAGGACCTTTTTTTTAGTAAAAGGGAACAATACCCCGTAAAATGCCTTACACCAACAAATCGTGGAAGAACAACGATGAGGGAGAAATTCCCCCCTCAACTAGCCCGTTACCGAGCAGAATACAGCACAAAACATAAATTTCAACAACCCATATTCCACTACACAAGAATGCCCCGCCATTCTCAAGAAAACGAGAAAACAACTATTTTCCTACCTAAGAACTCTTTAACCTTGAGAAATCAAATTGCTTCACAAAATCTTGAAATGCAGCTTGGATAATCCCTCACAAATGGAACTTCAATTAAGCATCCTAAGCATCCTCTACCAATTCTGCCCACTACCAACCCTATGAGCTAGGAAAAGTATATCTAACATTAGGTAAGAAACCTTCTTCAACATCCGATCCGAATCTCATTTAAAATTTACCTATATGACTCTAGAAATTCTTAGCGACGAAACCTTTATCACCATGAAATCCCCTCGAAGTACAACTATAAATATCACTATTTCCCACATTTTCCAATACCGACTCCTCTTGCATTGATTTATACACCAAAATTATCTTAATTCATCTTCAACGTTAATTCATCATAAAAAACGATCTCCTCACCTTTGAAGCAATCAGATGTGAGATGCTACTTATTTGTCTCCAAGTACTGCTCCCTGTTGCTAGCAACATTATCATCACCCGCGCTTAATTAGCCGCACGTAAATAATCTTTGACATAGTAATATTAACACATATCCCTTGATACTAAAGCGTTGAGAATCTAACCTGTTTACCCTTACCCGATATACCAATAGTGAGCACCAGGTCGCAGTTGTCCCAATTCCACATTATTCTGCAATATCACCCCACATGACTCACAGTAATTTAGTACTACCTCCTTAGCTTATTGTATGATGAAATCACTAACACCGACATATCGTTTTGTAGGATTCGTACTAATGATAGCAATGGCATGCCGCCATATATTTGTGAAACAAATCTAACCTATGTAATGAAATCTTTGTGATGCATGACTAATAAGCTACAATTACTTTACTACTTGATGTTGTTTGATTTCTTAATGTTAGTGATTACAATTGTACATTTTTATGATCATACATTGTATGATTACTCCTTTCATTGTATTTACGGATACGGTTAAGTTGTTATTTACATGTTATGGATCAATCATGTATACTCAACTTAATGTGAGTTGTTTTGTTAGGTAATCAAGTTATTTGTACATGAAAAGGAATGTCATGGTATAAAACAATATGTGATCTTTCTTGAGTTATTCAGAACTATTCCGCCTTAAAAAGAAGCTTAGATGAAACCACCACCCCCCTTATGACACAGGCCTACCGTGAATCGTCATGATACAGAAAGTGTTGAAGCAGCCATCCGGTACCGAGCGAGAGAGTAGTTCGAACTGAAGTCAAATCGATCAGGAGGACACTAATTTGCTATCCGTTGCTCGGAAGTACTTTTGCAGATTTTTATGAAGTGTAGCCCTATTACCTACTTCGTCGAAACAAAATGAGACAGTAGGTCTAATCCATGGAGCATGAGAAGACGGAGAAGTTTTTACACGTGAGCAAATGTATCGAATCTAATAAAGTAGTGTTCGCTGCTGCCACCTTCCAGGATCGGGCCCGGACATGGTGGAACACACAAGTGGCTACTTCGGGGAGTGAAGCCGTGACAAGGAAAACATGGGCAGAAATGAAGGTAATGATGACAAAGAATTTTTGTACTCTCTGAGGAGATCCAAAGGATGAGATGCGAATGAGCTACGGAAACTTGAGGGTCAAGTGAGACGGATATCTCCTCTTTATACCACCCGTTTTATGAACACGTGTTATAGTGCCCTGGGATTGGTTCCCACGGAACAAAAGAAAGATTGGGAGGCTTATACCCGTTGGAATTGTCTGACAAATATCAAAGTGAGAAGTTACATTGTCTGAAACCAACAACTTTGAACAAAGCTTGTAACGGATGGCTCACACGTTTAATTGAACAGAAGGTCAAAGAAGAGCGCTAGAGAGAAGCTGATAACAAGAAAAGGAAAGTGGGAGAACTCCACGGAGGCAGTATTCTGTGTGGTGAAAATAGCAATAGGTAACCGTGAACAAACAACAACTACTCCAGCAATCGTAACTACAACAGCAACCGTAACAACAATCAAACCATACCTGAAACACCAAACCGAAAACCACCCAAAACAATCAGAAGGCAGGCAATGTTAAGCAATGACAAAATGTTGAAATCAAAACACAAATGAACTGTTGCCAAAAGATAAAGTGTAAATCAGTGTGGAATGCAACATTAGGGAAACTTGTCCAATCCAATTGTAATAAATTTGGAGGAAAAGCATGAGATGTAATGGTCGAAAGGAGGTATCTGACTGGTGCAAATGCCCATCTGATGGTGACATGCTACGGGTGTAGGGAGAAAGGCCACATTAAGACTAATTGTCCTGCAAAGATCAAGCCAAGAGGAAGTGGAGCCCGTGGACAAGTATATGCTTGTCGATGAATGGAGACCACAACTTAGGACCAAATGTGTGACGGTTATGTTCTTACTAAATAATCTACGTAAGTTTTTATTTGATCAGGGGTCTCTATAAAAGTTTTGTGAATGTTAATTTAGTCATCTGATTGATATAGAACCCGTTAAAGTAATCATAGCAATGAAGTATATACTGCTAATAGTAATGGTTAGTTAGTACTCTATACATTTTTAAGAGGTGTGCTTTTAAACTTATAAATCACTATTCAAAATTGACCTTATGCCCATAGAACTGGGAACTTTTGATGTAATTATTGGAATGTGATATGGGTATGCGGTTTTGCATTATGCCAACATTGTTTGGGAAGAATGAATTGCAGTGAGCCCCTTAAGAAGAGGACGCTTGGTAGAGAAGGGTGGATGATGGTGGGCTCTATGAAAGGTGGTGACGTGCATGAAAGTCACGGACGTAATGTGAAGATCGTGGCGCTTCTTTGTATTGTTTGCTTCAAGTCATTGAAAGTGAACCGCAGAGAGACGTCTGGAGATAGTGCCTGTAATTTGTGAATTCCCAGATGAATTTGCCCGAGGACTTGTCCGAGTGACTCCCACACGCTCACCCGTAGAGTTTTGAGATTGAAATTGGTTCCAGGAGCGCCTTGGCACGTCGCCTTATCGCTAGCACCGTAAAAAATGAAAGAATAGGCTAGTTCAGATTGTCAAGAGGTTATCGGATAAATGATATATATTCGAACGCGAGTTTTCACATCCGTTGGGAGACCCTCAAGTGTTGTTTGTAAAGACTAATGATTGATCCATATCGCATGTGCATAGACTATCCGGAACTAAACAAATTAACCAACAAGAATCGTTAATCCTCTCCTTAGGTGATGTGATTGATCAGTCACTTCACTGCCTTTTGTTGGTTAAATCTCTTCTAAAAATACCTAACTTGTTAAATTAATGTTTTTTAGAGAATAGCAAGTCTTGATTCTTCTGATTATGCACATGCATTCTATTTTTCAAATTGATACTTGGTAAGTTCGAGTATGTAATGTATAATGGTTATGGGATAGACTCTATCATTGAAGTATTTTTGGCTTGTGATGGCTCAATTGAGGATGTAGAATTTTGAAGTAATGAATGATTTAAAAATAGGTATTAGAAAGGATCATCTAGGTAAAATTTTAGATAAACAGCAGGTTGGTTACCCTTTTCCCCTCAAACATGGTGTGCCTTCTCATATCTTAGTATTTGATATTTGTAAATAGACACCTTAGGGCTTGATGTGGTAGAGTTGCGGATGCTCCAACGCACCTCTCCGAAGAAGGAGTTACTTGGTCAAAATAATTAACAATCATCGGTCAAATTTGTACCTTTTGAATTTAAAACGAGTTAATCTGCATGTTTTTTGAACTAAGGCGATATGGTTTTAAGCATGGGAGTACTACTAGACACCCTCCCAAGGAACTCCAGCACTGGCCATCTAGCATCCATTATGCTATCTTAGAATTAGAATTTAGGCCAAAACGTCTAAATAGAAATGCCAGTCCATACTTTCAGGTTTGACCTTCATTATGTAAACTCCATTTCCTTTGTGATCGATGAATGGTTTAGTTGATTGGCCAAAGGTTTTTGAAACTAGACTCATGTAGTTTTCCAGGGGTGAAAACCTTACATTCATATCTTTTATGGTTTGAGAGATATGGTCTTGTGAATGTAACTAAAATTCTGCAACGTAAGTTTTTCCGCCTTTTCAAGTGATAAGTTTTTCCGCCTTTCTTGTGAAATAAAAATTGTGACCACTTAGTAAAAGTTAAGATTGGATAAGCGATACTTAGTAGGCACTTAATTGAGTATAAGTACAGGTCATATACTAATTTAGAGATAGAAATACATAGGTTAAATCTCGGTTCAATGTTGCACATGTTTTGCATTTTTATAAACTAGTTCTTATATAACTATATGTAAGTATTGGAATACTTTATAATATTATGTCGCGACTTATTATGTAGGTCCCGAATAATTTCTTGGAGTTTCTCGTGGTTTCAATTTCTCGATTGCTCTCGTCTCTTCTTTACTTGGTGAGTTCATAGCCTCGCCTTTACCTTTATTTTTTTTATTGAAAACCCGCGAGGGGGATACATGCTTGTTTTGAAAATTGAACACAAGATTGTTTGGTATGCTGGACCCGTTCCTGGATTATATTTTGCACGAGTACCTATCGCATAAAGTCCCTAATTTCATGAACCGTTTAATTACTTGGGTTAGTAAGCGCTAATACATTTGATAGATCTATTGGGGTTGACATCCCCGTCCGGGGTCTGGATCCATTGCGGGAACACCCTTGAACGGACGATTTGTGATTAGAGAAATGAGGTATATTGGCGATGATACCTCGTGTGGGGGCAAAGAAATTGTTTATTACATATGGTAATTTATTACATATGTGGTTGATGTTAACGCTTGCGGTGTCATGAGCTCGGTGCAAATATTTATATAACTTGTTTGATCCACAATGTTATAAGATGATGTATAAAAATAAAACTTGTGTTCATATTATGGTTTATGAAAACTCTATGAATTCACTCAACGTTTCGTTGACTTTTTAGCATGTTTTATCTCAGGTAATCAAGGATGATGGATGATTTGAAGCTCACGAGGATGGTCTCGCGTGGTTTATGTTTGAACTTTAAATTATCCCCATGTTAAAATGTTTATGATACAATTTGGTATTTTGTGAAACTTGATCTTGTGATGGGTGACTTTTATGGTACTATGGTTTAACCATATGTTGTAAAATGGGATATTGTTCAAACTTGTTTATTTTGGGACCAATGTTACTATAACGTCTCTTCTTGAGTCGTTCTTTATGAAATGTGTGTGATTGTGCTATGAAGTAACACCCATATATGTTCCGCTGCGTTGTCTCAAAAATGGGGGTGTTACACCTCTCCCGAGAATTGACGATTAACTTTAATCAACTTCAAGGTTCAAGTGTATATTCAAAAATTGATCTACGTTCGGGGTATCATCAACTCCGCGTTCAAGAAGGGGATATCCCCATCACCGCTTTTCCAACGAGATATGGTCACTATGAATTCCAAGTAACGCCGTTTGGTCTAACCAATGCACCGGCGGTGTTTATGGATTTAATGAATCGTGTCTATAAGCCGTATCTTGATAAATTCGTAATCGTATTCATCGACGATATTCTCATCTACTCCAAGAGCAAGGAAGAACATAGCGAGCATCTAAAGATCATTTTGGACCTGCTCAAGAAAGAGAAATTGTATGCCAAATTCTCGAAATGTGATTTCTGGTTTGAGTCCGTCCAATTCCTTGGCCACGTTATCAATAGTGAAGGCGTTCATGTTGATCCCGCAAAAATTAAAGCTATTAAAAACTGGCCTACCCTGACATCACCAACTGAAGTGAGGCAATTTATGAGATTATCCAATTATTATATAAGATTCATCGAAGGATTTTCTTTGATCGCAAAGCCGCTTACCAAACTTACTCAAAAGAATAAGAAATTCGAGTGGGGTGCGGATGAGGATGAATCATTCCAAAAGCTTAAACAAGACTGATACTAAGCTTATAGGGACAAGAAAAATGAAAACTTTAAGGTTTTTAAGCCAAAAAATTTAAAATCAAGATTTTAACCTTTATAAAGCTAACGAACCCAAATGACACAAACTAAGAAATTTTTCAAAGAACTAAGCACACACACCTATATCCAAGGATACTAGATCAAAGCTACCTATGAGATGGATCTTTAGTGTGATTTTAAGCTTAAAACAAGAAAAATCAAAAGACGAGCCTTTTTATGAGAAAAAAAAACACGAACCAAAAACAAGAACACAAAATCTAAGCACACCACTCCATGGCTCTTGATACCAATTGTAGGATATAAATAATCTTTAACAACAAGAACTAGAGAGAGAAGATGGGAAGGAAGAAGGTATTTCTAGTGAGAGAAAGTAAGAGAAAAGAAATGCATTAACAATGTGAAAAATACAACCAACCAACCACCTCTCCAAGGCATGGAGAGGTGTTTATAAATACTTATAAAGGATCGTGGTCTTTGGGCCTTCATGGTTGATCCATGGGCTTTTTAGCTAACTATACTATGTAAGTTTCCAAAATTGCTTAACGAGCTAACGACGATGACCTATGAAGTGACCGACACTTTGTGACCTAACAGTCAATGGCAAAGTCAACGTCAACGTCCAAACGGACACAGTCAAAGTCAACGGTCAAAATCCATAGACATGGTCAAACTAAGTCAACGATCTAATCATCCAAGTTCAAGGTTTTGAGATTAATTTTACGAGATATTTTAAAATCATATACAATTTACACAATTAATTATATCCGTTTTAATACTCAATTAAATAATTCATTTTTTTATGGTTTTGAAAACGTTAATACTTTTTGAAAAAGTTATTAAGTTTTAAACACTCTAAAAATTTGTGAACCTTTTGAATTATTTAAAAGCCTTTTCATTTTGATATTTTGAAATTTCGAATCTTTTAGTGTTTTATTGATAAAAGTTGTGAAAAATATATCGTTTTGGTCAAACGCGAGACGAGGGTAAAACAAAAGTCAAAATTAGTCTCGATCTAATGTGCCTTTAAACCGGATTAAATAATATTAATCGGCGGGCTTGAACATTGGGCAAAACGATATTGGGGTTGAAACGGGCTAAAAAGTCTTATTGGGCTTTAAATGGGCCAATATAAGTTTGGGCTTCAAATAATAGGCTTTTGGTGGGCTTGGAATCAGACCAATGGCTAACGAAACACGAAGGTGTAAACGAACCAAGGTAATCGACCGGACTAAGGTTCAGTCAAACCATGGTGACCGAACCGCACATGGATCAGCTACCCTTGGCTGACCGATTGTGGTGGATCGGTTGGCTTTGGGTGACCGAACCATGATGGTTCGGTTGGTCATGGTGCAACCGACCCATGAGCTTGGCTCATGTGGCTCGGTTTTGGACTTCAAGTCTTCATCTTTATGGTCTTTAAGTCTTGAGTCTTCCAATTTTACCAAAGTCTTCACAAACATTTCATCATACACTTTGTCTTCACCTTCAAAAATCTCTAGTCTTTGCATTTAAGGCTTAAAGATTGAACCTTTTTGTTACCAACTAGAAAGATTAATGATATTAAGCTAACAAAACAACAAATTACATTCAAACAATCAAAACAAACACACCCATAGGGTGGTTCGGCTGGGAGTCACCCACCAAACGACATACTTTGATCAATTTTAACAATGATTTACTTAAATTCGAGTTAAAACTAGTCTATTAACATCATTATCTACAAAACCCCTCAAGAAAAATTAACATCTAAGCACTTTCGATTTTTTATGGACCCTAAATCCAAAAACTTTGATTTTTCAATTTTTAGTGAAAAGATGAAACAAATCTTGTTAAAAGAGTGTTTAGAAGATGATTACAAGTGACTTTCGTGTTTTACCTTTGATAGGTCTTGTTTGGTCTTCTTGGTGTCTAGCCGATCCACAAGAGAGAAAGAAAGAGAGAGGAGAATTTTTTTGGTAAAAATGTGTTGCGTGTGTAGGTGGATCGGTTGGAGAGGGATAAAAGGGGAGGGGATTCGAATTTTTGGCAAAACTAGTCCCTAGAGGTTTTAAACTAAGCCTAAAGTTTAAGCAAGACCCCTAACACCTTAAATAGAAAACTAGTTAGCATTTTAGGTCCTAAAGATATATAACTAATTAAAGTTACACTAATTACCCTTAAGTTTTAAACCTATTTTGCAAACATAGACCCGGAGTTAATCTTGTTAACTCCCTCTTAAATGATGACCAATTAATTAACTTAAACACTTTTCCAAATTTATTTTCACACTTATTTTTGAAAAATTTAATTTTTTGAAAAATAATTTCTCCCCCTCAAACAAATACCCATTTTCTATTTAAAGAGCTGTAGAATTTGTTTGAGCGTTCAAAATCTCTGGATCGTTTTTCCTAATTTAATTAACACTGATGAATTATTTTTGAACATTTTTGGAAATTTTCATATAAAAGCTCGTTCTCCCCCTCGAACAAAGACCGTAGTCTATTTAAAGATTTCTTGGATTTGTTCGAGCGTTCGAATCTTGAAAATATTTTTCCATTTAAATGACAAAACTGATTCTGATTTTATTTCCAGCATTTTTGAAAAATTTGTTTAACTCGAGCATGTTTGATAAACACATTCGAGATAAAGAAAATTAATCTTTTTTAAGACAAAATGCACTTTTGTCATACATTTTCCTTTTTAGAAAGCGCGAGTTGTGTAACAAAATATACACAAGTCATTTTATTGAGTTACAAAACTTGGAATGTTTTGAATCTTTAAACTAAAGACCGAAAAGACTTCTTGAGTTACACAAGTCATTTTCTTGAGTTACAAATTCCTTTTCTTTTAGGGACCGGTTGTTATCTGATATTTAATAACAAGCTATAAGAAGATTTGAGATGACATGTTTAAAATGTTTTAAACTTTCAGTCGAACTTTATCTATAATCCCGTGTCATTATTGATTGACATTTCTAAGGTCGTAGATATTATCGATTCTAAAGGACATGTCGAGAAGATTTTTTATGGTTTTTTTGAAAATGTTTCTGATTTTATATTTTGTTTTTGAAATTTTATATTTTTGTATTTGGTTTTTGAAAATTTTGAAAAAAATGAAAAATCTTTTTGTCGTTTTTGAATTTTTATAACTAATCTACTTATCATACATTGGATACATGAGTAGTAAACCGTGTTACTCTTTGTCTGACTCTACAAGACGTTTCATCTCTTTCGGTGTGATGCTTTGCATACCGAGACGATTGATCAGGAATTCGAAGCGTTCTCTTACGAATGCTTTAGTGAAAATATTCGCCAGCTGATAATCGGTCTTAACAAAGTACAGCTTAACAACCTTGTTTTCAACTTGCTCTTTGATAAAGTGGTAGCGAACATCGATGTGTTTCGTCCTGGAGTGTTGCACAGTATTGCAAGATAAGGCAATGGCGCTCTGGGAGTCCGAGTACAAAGGAATCTTGTTGTAATCAAATTCGTAGTTAGTTAATTGAGACCGCATCCGTAGAATCTGTGCACAGCAACCGGAGAGGGAGATACATTCAGCTTCAGTTGAAGATATCACAGTACACTTCTGTTTCTTAGACGACCAGCTTACTAGCTTTTCTCCTAGAAATTATGCACCACTCAATGTACTTTTCCTTGAATCTTGGCAACCTGCATGGTTAGCGTCTGCAAAAGCGGTTAGATAAAATTGGTGTCCCTCGGATACCACAGACTCATATTAATGGTTCCTTTTAGGTACTAAAAGACCTGTTTTACCACAGTTAAGTGCTTTTTGGTAGGCTTTGCTTGGTACCGGGCACACATGTAGACAGCAAACACTAGGTCAGGGCGACTGGCTGTGAGGTACATAAAGGATCCGACCATTCCTCGATAACGAGTAGGGTCTACTGGAGTCCCGTTTGGATCCTCATCCAGTTTTGACTGTCCCACCATGGGGATGTTAACAACATCACATTTATCAAAACTATACTTTTTAGCATTTCAAGAGCATATTTAGATTGATTGATGAAGATGCCTCTAGGACTTTGTGAAATTTGAAGTCCTAGAAAAAATTATATTTGTCCCATCATTGACATCTTAAAACATTTGCTCATTAATTTTGCAAATTTATCACAAAAGATTGGATTAGTGGAAGTAAGAATTATGTCATAAACATAGATTTGTACCAGTATGAGATCATTTCCTTCCTTTCGAGTAAACAACGTCGGATCGACTACACCTTTGACAAATTTTTGGCTGAGGAGGAATTTAGAGAGTATGTCGTACCATGCGCGAGGAGCTTGTTTCAAACCATAAAGTGCTTTCTTCAACCAAAATACATGATTCGAATGATTTTGATTGACAAACCCTTCTGGTTGACTCATGTACACCTCTTCCTTCAGAATCCCATTCAGAAATGCCGTCTTTACATCCATTTGAAATACTACCATATTCTTGTGTGCAACATATGCTAAGAATATTCTGATAGCTTCAATGCGAGAGATAGGTGCAAACGATTCTTCAAAGTCGATCCCCTCTTCCTAACGATAACCTTTACGACTAACCGAGCCTTATTCTTCAGCACACTACCATATTAATCAAGTTTCACTTTAAAGACCCACTTTAGGATGATGATCATAGCTCTGTATGGTCTTGGTACTAATTCCTATACTTCAAGCCGCTCAAATTCATGGATTTCCTCTTACATGACTTTGATCTAACAAGATTCTTCCATTGCTTCTTTATAATTCTTTGGCTCTTCTTTAGCTAGGAACGCATGGAAATAACACCATAAAGCATCGATAGAAAGTTGACGTCGTGTAGAAACAGGTTTTGATGGATCGTCGATGATTTTTACTAACAGATGATCTTTTGTCTATCTTTTAGTGTAAATTGGAGGTTGTTGGAAAGTGTGCATGTTTGAAGTGTCGACAATCCTTGAAGATGACTCAGCTGAGCTGGGGTCTAGAGGAGCAAATGGATTGGTAAAAGTGTCATTGTCAAACTCTGAAACTTCGTCATTTAGTTTAACATTTATAGAATTGATTGGTGAGATTATTGCTTTAATGTTTAGTGAAGTACTTGGAGAGGGAGCATCTTTTTCTATAGAAGTAGAAGAAAAAGAAGACGCCTCAGCTGTATCTAGTGGAGGTAGAGTTGTAGTAGAAATAGGGTTAGATTCAGCACTTGAATTCTTAAAGTATTCATCAAACATTGGTTGAAACAGTAAATCCCAGTTATTCTTTGTAGGAGGTTTAGCTGATGTTGACGCAGCCTGGTTAAGCACAAGTCCTGAACTAATGTGTCCATAAGTCAAACCTTGAAGTTCGGGTCCTGAACCGTGTTGTTTACAAGCCATTTGAGTAAGTTCATCAAATTGTACATTTATTGTTTCCATTATTTATCTGTCCTTTTGTTGTAGATCCGATACGCCTTCTTGGATGGTGAATAAACGATGAAGATTCCAATATCTGCTTTAGGCTAAAGTTTCCCAAGATCCTCAAATCATTTGTTGGATAACATAGAGCACTAAAAACGTAAAGATACTTGAGTTCTGGTTTGCGATCTCTGAGCAGTTCATATGGAGTCTTATTGTAACGGGTATGGATAAGGGAGCGGTTTTAAGTATAACATACAGTAGCTACATCTTCAGCCCATAGAAATAGTAGACTTAGAGAAAATAAGCATGGTCCTTGTAGCATCTACCAACGTACGGTTATGCCTTTCAACTACACCATTTTGTTGTGGAGTGCGTGTTGTGGATGCCATATGAGTAATTCCAACATCTTCCGTATAATTTCGTAGAGTCTGATTGAGAAACTCTGTGTCGTTGTCGGTTCGAAGATATCTTACTATAGCATTAAGGCTGACTTGAGCTTGCTTCAAAATTGTGATGATAATTTTCGGAGCTTCATCTTTAGATCTCAAAAACTTCACCCAAGTAAAACGAGAATAATCATCAACGATGACAAGAATATATCTTTTCTTGTTTATACTTTCTACCCGCATCGGTCCACACAAATCCATATGCACCATTTGAAGTTTCTCATTTGTACTTGGTTCAGGCTTATGTGGATGGGATTCCTTCTTGCTTTTTCCCATTTGACATACTGAACACAAATGATCTTTAGTATACTTCAAATTTGGTAGCCCTTTGACGAGACCTTGTTTAGCAAGCGTGTTGATGGTGTCGAAGTTTAAGTGAGAGAGACATCGGTGCCATAACCAAGATTTCGTCTTTGAGGCTTTGGAGAGAAGACAAATTGGAGAAGACTTCATCATATCCGCCATTGAGATTGTATAAAGATTAGAACCACGAGAACCCGATAGTAGATCAACACCTTCCAAGTTCCGTACAAAACAAGTGTGTTTTCTGAAAGCTACATCGAGATCCGAATCGCAAAATTGCCCAACGGAGAATAGATTATGACCAAGTCCTTCAACGTAGTAGACACGTGAAATAAGAATATTCCTCATTTGAAGATCTCCATATCCTAAAATAGCTGCAAAATGATCGTTGCGGAATCAGACCGTTCCGATAAACTTGGAAACAAAATTGATGAGCTTTTTACGGTGTCCAGTCATGTGTTTAGAACACCTGGAGTCTAAATACCAAAGAACAATTTCTACAATCTGCACAAAAAGAAAAAAGAAAAACATATTTACAAAAGAGTGGAACCCCAACTTTTGATTGGTGATAAGTGTCATAGTGTAGGTGTATTTTATGATAGTTCAAGTTTTAAATTTATATTTTGCCGACTTAACCTAAAACAACACGTTAACGGGCAGTGTACCCGGTCAGATGGAGTTTCGTGGTAAGTAGGGTGTCGATCACTAAGAGCGAGAACTAATCTTTTATTTTATCAATATTTTGGTTAACTAAACTAAGTTAATTTAAACAATGTTATTTCTATTCTATGTTAAACCTATGCTAAACTTAATCTTAATTCTAACGGATAAAAGGGGGGGGGGGTTCGACACAGGTTTGTGGTGAAGAGCGGTCTAGCCAAATATAAGAAAACTGTATTAACCATGATTAATCCAATTAGAACGTTGGTTTATTTATTTAGTGCAATAAATACTTATCTTGAGGCGGCATATCATTCTTAAGACATAGGCGTTACTTCTTCCTAAGACCTAGACACGTAGAATTCTGTCACAATTAAACGCATCCGCATAAAGCATCCTATTTGCTGATTATAATATATCTTAGGGATTAAAGCAATGGTGATCTTGTTAAACCCTAGCTCATATAGACTTTACCCACTTACTGCTTAATGGAAATTTATATACTAGTAGCCTACTGGCCAAGTCTTTACCAATTGATTAAGAACGTACTCGTTGATCCCAAGGGTCACCTGCTGGTCCAACTAAGCTCACTAATCTAAAGGTGAAGATAGGTCATTATTTGTGATCCTATTGGTCTAGATATATAAATCACTATATGGAGAGGCATCCTGACATCTAGCTAACGTGGTCAGTATCACTAGATCCAGTTGAATGATAGGTTGCATACAAAAGCACAAAAACATATATAAATTGATAAACATAAACAAGCAATCAACGATAAATTAAGCATTCGAGATAAAAAAAAACCAAACATTCAAATCTTCATAATAATGGCTAATACCCAAGGGTATTAGCCCTCAAACGTCATAATCAATACAAGAGTAATAATCCAACCAAGGTAGACTAACCGAGTTAAAAGAATGATACCAAAAATCAAACGATTACTAGAGTATAGGAGATTATAAAGTGTTTCCTATGGAATTGATAACTTTGCTTAACCTCTTCCGCTCTTCTTGTCTTTTGAAAATCGACTTTTGTGGTTAAGGTATCAAAAATATGATCAAGCACACTAAAAACCCGTTTTTAGGTTTTCTATCTATAGGGTCTGGAATTTGGTCGCTATGGCGTGTCGAAAGTCTTGGGTACGGCGTATCTGGGGTTTCTTGGAGTAGAGACCACGTTCGATATCTTCCAGAATGTTTTATTACTTTAAATTGAATACAACATATGGAGTCTCCTGGATACGGCATATTGATCTTTATTCCTTCGTGGTCTTTTGTGAAGTGCAGGCATAGATACGTTGTATCTTCCTTGATGGATACAGCGTATAGGATGTCATAGTCGGTTTCTTCATATTTTTTCGTTTAAGCTCCAGAATGCGTGCCTTTTTGCTAATCTTTACCAAGTACTCCATAATTACTGCAATTCTCAAATACAAACGATTAAGCAAAAATTCTTGCAATAATAATACAAAATGGGTTATTTACATGGGATATATGATGCTATAAAAGTGACGTTATTTGATGTCATCAAATATCCCCCCACTTGAATCCTACTTGTCATCAAGTAGCCTTTAGAAGTTTATGAAATTGTATATCTAAGGATTTTTTCCGATAAGCATTTATTTGATTAATTACAAGTACACAACCAAACACCTCACGAAATTAGAACATGAAAACACTCAAATTACTCAACTAATCTATGTGGTAACATGTAACTAATTCGCTCAATTGCTCGATCGTAACGAGTATTCTATCATAGGCTTGGCAAGGATACACATCTCCACCGCTAGAGCTAAGGAGTAACAAGTTTATAAATGCAAATTGGGTTTTTATTTTGAAGGCTTAGGGTTGATCATTCTAACAATATTTTATAAAAAAGTACCACACCAACAAGGCAGCTGAATCACACATACATGGCCGTAACGATGGAATAGACATGTGTGTTCGATCACATCCTCATTTAAGTTTAACCAAGGGTTAGGATGAAGAATGATATAGGGTATGGATCTTCTAACTTTCACCAAAAGTAATAAACCAACAAGGTAGTTGTATCACGTATATATGGCCGTAATGACAGAATAGACATGCATGACTCGATCACATCCTCATTCGAGTAAAACCCAAGGTTAATTATCAGGAAAGGAAATAAATTGTTAAATAAAATTCACGAAACAAATAGATTAAGTCCAAACAGATAAGGCAAAAGTTGCTAGATTCTTTTTCCATATCGTTACCATGATAAAGACACAACTATATACACAAACGTCTTGATCATAGATCAAAAACAACAACCTTAGTTGGCATTCCCGTAACGGTCAACTCCCAATCATCCCATACTTTACATACTTTTACAAAGACAAGTGGCGATATCTACCACTTTATACAAAACTTTACATCATTGATTTATAACCACGTATCAACGAATTCCATCAGTTTAAGCTTTTAACGAACCGACTATCTTCAAACTTTCCTCCTCTTTTTTTGTTGCAATTTTCTAATTTTTTTGATTTTTTTACAATACATAAACTACGAATCTCGGTGTAATTTCACCATCTTCACGATCATAATAACTTCGGATAATTTCTTCCATGATTCTTCATTCTTTGGACCTACCAATAATAGTGATGGTTGTAAAAATACATGAGTTTTGACTACTTTTTACATTCCCATTGCAATGTGTAAATTTCCCAACCATATCGGAGATATAAAATGACACAAGACATAGGAAATACATACTTTACACTTTTAGCAACTAGCAACTGATAAATGGACTTAATCTAAGTAAAGGTGTAACGAAACAAATAGTTGGTGTTATCCTAAAGGATTGGCTCTACAGGTTTTCTAGGAGTATCTTACTCTTAAAATAAGAGTAAACAAAGGGTTTATACGGGGGTTAACTAACCAGTGTAGTTAGTTAATAATACAACATATAAAGGCTTTTTGGGTGTAATCCTAGAAATTTACCAATTTGAACAAGTTACTCCATCTAAATCCATAGTACTCATTATTGTGGTCTCGAATAGATATACCAAGCCAAGTTTTAAAGTCTACAACATCACTCGCACACTTATATTTTTGTAGAATTTGGGTAAACATTTAGAAACGGATAAGGCTGAATCCTTACAATATCTAAGAAGGGTTATGTGTGCAGGTTATGTAACTAGTAATTTCATAAAAGTATGCTTTGAAAAAAAAATTAATTTAAGCATAATTTAAGCATTTTAATGTGAAAATAGGATAAGTAACGTTCTAATTCCCACCCCCCTTAAATTATAAAACATCCTCGTTGTATAGATAGAACATTAAAAACAGAAAATTAAAAGAATTAGAACGAGAAAATCCCCTGATGTTTTGCTTGGTAGATTCTCCAAGTTGAGTTTATGAGCAAGAATGTGTGTTGTAAACGCGTCTGGATGCCAGCATGACTACAACACACACATAGGATTCCAGATGATTGATACTTCACCAACTTTGTTGATTTATTTTCCAGCGAGGTCCTGTGCAAAATATAGGAAAAACATGCAAAATCCTATCTCGGGTATCCTATGATTAATAAATAATAAAAACAATAAACTGTACAGGCAGTCAATACGCCGTATCCATAAACTGGAATACGCCGTATAGAGAGTCCTGTAAAAAGTATCAATACGATTCAGTCTGCCAAATACGCCGTATCACGTGCATGAATAATCTGTATAGACAGATCTGACAATAAAGTTTTAAATGCAGAAAAATAAAGGACTGATAACGTCCAGACATATAATACGCCGTATAGTATGGAGCGGATACGCCGTATTGTTGTCTGGGAAGACAGACTAGATAAAAATAAATAACAATCCGGGTTGTCTCCCGGGAAGCACTTTTCTTTCAGACAGTCTTTAAGTTAGACTTTATCTTCAGCTTCCTTCTACTCTGCTCTAGTTACCATCCACCCTTCGTCATTATTCAAAAAATTACTGTAGTAGTTTGCGTATGGTCCTTGTATGTGATTCATCCAATTAGAAAATGGAGAGCATTCATGATCATTTATTTTCCACCAATAATCTTAAAGCTTTATCAATAGTTCATAATCGAGTTCATGGAAATTTCCGAAAGACCACTTTAACCATGCGCAAAAATTTATTACACTTTGGCCGCATCACCCCATAATTTTTCATAAAAAGCTTTTTGCTTAAGGGCTTCTTCTTTCAAATTCCCGTCTGCTAACTTATTGTACCATTTATAGTCTTGAAAATATGTCATGTAACCAACCCGAACCATTCCCGGTAACTCTCCTCCGTTACAGAATCCGTCTTCATTTGAATTGCAAGTGGGCCATTTAGCTTTCCTATTTTTAAAATGGAAATGTTCACAAATATGATCACAAATTTCATATGGTACTCCATCTTCAGACCATGGTTCTTCAAGTTCATCATTCAATTTGTTCTTATAATCTTCGTAAGTCTTAGTTCTTTCAATATCATGAGTAAATAATTCCGGATCAACTTTAAGAAGAAAATTGAACTCCTTGAATTTTGTGCACAACAGTGTTTCGTAGTCGAACAAGTTTGTTTCTATTATAAAGATTTCAGCCGTTTCTTGTTCATCATCATTATTAGCTTTCTCAGCCTTAGAAAATTCCTTATCAGCAACTCCTTCTTAACCATTGTTCTTAATCCAAAAATCCCATAAGAATTTCTTGGTGAATGGATCCATAATCATATGGTTAGCGAATTTTAAGGCCAACCACTTTTTGAACGTCAAATTGCTTGGATCCCTTATGGCTTTAGTCACCGTAATCCGACCAGTACGAGAAGGCGGGGTAATATTTTCCAAAAAGTTTTTCAGTCAAATCCACCCAACTAGAAATTCAACCTTTAAATTCATCAAACCATTCGCTTGCATTTCCAACTAATGAAATCAGGAAAACAGAAAGCCTAAGTCGTTCATAATTAACATTCGGCAAGTTAATGGGGTCAACAATTTTAAGGAAGTATTCGATATGCTCCACCGCGTCTTCTCCATTAGTCCCACTGAAGTCCTTATCACGCAAATCATCAAGGAATTTACCTTTTAGTTCATAGGCTCTTTTACCATTAACCATAATACTTGCAATCCCTGAATAAATAATTGCATTGTCGTTAGTTGCGAATTCTTCCATAGTTGTTTTTGTCTGAATATTTGCCATTACTTCTTCAATCTTTTCACCACTGATTAGCGTGATCTGCGACGTGGGTAAAAATATCAGTAGGATTTGCTCAGAAGAATAGTAATACAAAAAATCAAGTACGAAAATCAAATATGAAAAATTAGCTTCTGTTACTATATCAGACGATCAATACGCCGTATTCAATTGATTTAAATACGCAATATCAATCTGTTGAATGGATACGCTGTATTGGATATGAAATTTAGATACACCATATCCAATGGAAGTGGATACGCTGTATCAGGTTGTTGACCAGAACAGTGTATAGAAAACAATTTAAAACACACACACAAACAAATAAACAAATATACAAACAAATACATAAATATACAGAATTTTACACTAATTTTAATTACACAAATCCTAGGAGTTAGATCTAATCTAATGTTAAAAACTAAAATATTAAATAAAAATCAAAATTAAATTCACTCCCCGGCAGCGGCGCCAAAAACTTGATAAGTGTAGTCGTGTAGGTGTATTTTATGATAGTTCAAGTTTTAAATTTATATTTTGCTGACTTAACCTAAAACAACACGTTAACGGGCAGTGTAACCGGTCAGATGGAGTTTCGTGGTAAGTAGGGTGTCGATCACTAAGAGCGAGAACTAATCTTTTATTTTATTAATATTTTGGTTAACTAAACTAAGTTAATTTAAACTATGTTAATTCTATTCTATGTTAAACCTATGCTAAACCTTTGTTAATCCTAATTCTAACGGATAAAAGGAGGGGGGTTTCAGCCTGAGAGACTGACACTGGTTTGTGGTGACTTAGATCTACTTAAGACACAATAACACATGCAAGTAGACAGACAAAAGATAGAAGAGCAGTCTAGCCAAATATAAGAAAACTGTATTAACCATGACTAGTCCAATTAGAACGTTGGTTTGTTTATTTAGTGCAATGAATACTTATCTCGAGGCGGCATATCATTCTTAAGACTTAGGTGTTACTTCTTTTTAAGACCTAGACACATAGAATTCTGTCACAATTAAACGCATTCGCATAAAGCATCTTATTTGCTGATTATAATCTATCTTAGGGATAAAGCAATGGTGATCTTTTTAAACCCTAGCTCATAGAGACTTTACCCACTTACTGCTTAATGGCAATTTATATACTAGTAGTCTACTGGTAAAGTCTTTACCAATTGATTAAGAACGTATTCATTGATCCCAAGGGTCACCTGCTGGTCCAACTAAGCTCACTAATCTAAAGGCGAAGATAGGTCATTATTTGTGATCCTATTGGTCTAGATATATAAATCACTATATGGAGAGCCATCCCGGCATCTAGCTAACGTGGTCGGTATTACTAGATCCAGTTGAATGATAGGTCGTATACAAAAGCACGTAAACAAGTATAAATTGATAAACATAAACAAGCAATCAACGATAAATTAAGCATTCGAGATAAACAAACCAAACATTCAAATCTTCATAATAATGGCTAATACCCAAGGGTATTAGCCCTCAAACGTCATAATCAATACAAGAGTAATAATCCAACCAAGGTAAAAAAACCGAGTTAAATGAATGATACCAAAAATCGAGTGATTACTAGAGTATAGGAGATTACAAAGTGTTTCCTATGGAATTGATAGCTTTGCTTGACCTCTTCTGCTCTTCTTTGTCTTCTGAAAATCGACTTTTGTGGTTAAGGTATCGAAAATATGATCAAGCACACTGAAAACCCGCTTTTTGTTTTCTATTTACAGGGTCTGGAAGTTGGTCGATACGGCGTATCGTAAGTTTTGGATACGGCGTATCGACGGTTTCTTAGAGTAGGGACCACGTTCGATATCTTCAAGAATATTTTATTACTTTAAATTGAATACGGCGTATGGAGTCTCCTGGATACGGCGTATTAATCTTTATTTCTTCGTGGTCTTTTATGAAGTGCAAGCACAGATACGCCGTATCTTCCTTGATGGATACGACGTATAGGATGTCAGAGTTAGTTTCTTCATATTTCTTCGTTTAAGCTCTAGAATGCGTGCTTTTTTGCTAATCTTCACCAAGTACTCCATAATTACCGCAATTCTCAAATACAAACGATTAAGCAACAATTCTTGCAATAATCATACAAAATAGGTTATTTACGTAGGATAAATGATGCTATAAAAGTGACATTATTTGATGTCATCAATTGGGTTTCGAGTTGTTAGTGAACCTAAGTGACTCATAGATAGTTAAACTTCCAAGGTGGAAGCTCTTCATCCCGAATAATTCCCTCAAAACCAAAGTCATGCAAATTAAGTAGGTGAATATCTAAATTAATCATGCATTTAAAGAGTGATTCCCGGGCATTGGCATATCTAAGACTTAGTTTAGAACACGGTACATCAACCGGAACTGCTGTGTTTTTAGGTATTTGCCTATTAGGTAAAATCTTAGTAGTAGTGTCTCGAGAAAGAGAAGAAGAACACTTTGATTCTGCTAAGGTAAACATTCTGCCAGTAGGAACCCATTTTAAACCTACAGTTTTAAATATCCTTCCAGTTGGTTTCCATTCACTTTTAACTTTTTGTTTTGTAGATTTATCCACTCTGCGTTTTTGCAATTTCTTAAGATATTAAAAAATACAAGCATCATGATTTGTAGAAAACAAACATTCATTACAAGATAATCAAATAGTATTAAAATTCTTTGACAAAGCAACATTCTTAACATTTGCATTACAATCTGAAACATGATTGTTCTTATTAGCACTAGACTTAAACTTCTTATGGTGGGCTTCTACTTTATTCTTCATGCTTCGACTTGATGGTTGCAGGATCCTATCATTCTTTGTATTGCTTCTAGGCTTTGATCCGCTAGCATTTGTAAAGCTTACTCTTCCTGTAGAAGGCAACATAGTGTTGTCATTCTTTCGAGTGTTTTTCTTTACTGTATGCTCTTTTGTGATTGTCTCAATTGTCTGTTTCATTCTAGATGCATCTACGTAAGGCTTATTGTTCTTTCTATGGCTTGTAACGGGAGCCCACTTTTCATTCCCACTTTGAGTGTAAGGGCAAGAGGCACTAACATACACTAACAATTCCTGAATTCGCGCATCAAACTTAGAGGCATAACCTATATGTTCATCTAAAGGTTTCAATGCTCTAGCCTGTTCTAAAAGTTCTTGTAGTGTTGCTACATGCTCCTTAGTTACTCTCAGATAATTGCGATGCACAGCCCTATTGTTTTTAAAGTACGCATTGATTGGTTCAGTCCCAATCTTAAGCAAACCTGGGGAAAGAACTTTTGCGCATTTTTCAATTATCTTCTTGGTAGTCAAGAGTGAAGTGACTGATTTTGATAAATTATTTTTCTCAACAACTTTAGGAATAACCTTTGAGTTAGGAAATGGAGTTACTGAGTAAAGTTTGGTTCCTGAAGTTAAAGGTTTAGAAAGCTTAGTATTCACACTTATACCATTGTGATTCATTTGAGATTCAGAAAACTTTCCTTTTGACTGTGCTCTTAACTTGTTATTTTGAGAAATCTGATCATTAAGCTTTTGTTGCAAAGAAACAGTTTGAAGTTTGGTTTTTTCCCGTGTCTACTTGATTGAATCATACAGCTTCTTATTCTAACTTAATTTGTTCTCTTTCCTTAACTAAGGAAGAAACCTGAAAAGCTAGTGACACGTTCTCATCCTCTATTTTCTGAATCCTAGAATCAAAAACAGGTAATTCACACGGAGACTTTTAGCTCTTTTGAGCTAAAAGATGTTTCAACTCATTGATTACATGTAACTTGTCTTGCACTTGCACTTTTAGATCATTTATCTCAACAGATTGATTATTGATTATTTTAACCAAAAGCTGTTTATTTTTCGTGTCAGGATTATTAAGAATCATTTGTTCTTTGTGATTTTGAAAAGCAATATCAAGAGTAATGTTGTATTCCTCAAGTTTTGTAAAACGTTTTCTTAATTCACTTAAAGACTTGTTTGATTCTTGAAGATCTAAAAGCACAATGTCGAGACTTTTACACTTTCCACAATTATCAACTTCATTCAATGAACGCAAGTAAGTACACATGATATCACTAGCGATATTTTCTTCTAAGAGTCGATCGTTGTTGATTAAAAGTTGTTTCTTTTCACTTTTGAAAGATTTCTTTGCCACAGAACATTGATCAACCTCGTCTTCCATTTGTTCAAAAATGTCTTTCATTTCTTTGACCTCAGCAATAAATCCTGTTTCAAAAAATTTGAAAGTTTCTTTTAGGTTTTCAGAAAATGGTATGCCATCTTTTTTAAAAGCACCTTTTATATACGATTTATCCCGACTACCAATCTCATGAGGAGACAACGTAGTTCTTCTCTTGATGCATTCTTGAACTTTGTGAGAAGATCTTGTACTTTGTTCAGATTCGTGAGAACTTGACTAGTTGATAGGAGTTTCTTAGGAAAAACTTTGGGTTTTGAAACAGTTACAGGAGGACTTGGTATTGAAGACCAATATAATTGTTCTGATGACAATTGTGTTTGTGGAACAAAAATCTTATAAAGTTTGTTTAATTTGGAGTAATCAATTGGTTTAGTATTAACAACGGTTTATTTTTTCAAGCATTCTCAACCGACTCTCTTCAGCAAGTATCAAAGTTTTCTCAGAGTCATACACAGATACATGAATATGTTCTTTAGTTGAAATAGTATTATATAATGCATGTTGTTTCTATCGAGCTTTAAAAAGATACAAAGGATTTTGATAACCAAGAGCTGTCTTATGTGTTTCATCATAAAAAATTTGAGGTTTGGTTAACATGTGCATAGTTTGAGTAGATTGACCCATTTTAAAAACAATGTTTTCAAGTTCCTTTTTTGCTTTTTCCAAATCCACAATTTCACTGATGTTCTTTTTATACCTTTCAGACGACTCTTGTTTGAGTGTTTCAAAATTCTTCTTTAGAAAAGCAATGTGATTATTTGAATCCTTTATTTGTGTTTCTTGAGAAAAAACTTGTTTTTCAAAATCTTTTACTTTTATATTATGTTCATTAATGATTGTGTATAATTCACGACTTAGCTATGCTTTTTGTTTTAGAATGGCCATCTTTAACTGCATTTCCTAAAACTCTGACTCTGTCTTTGTATCGTTCAAGCTTGCTAGTTAATGATTCAATTTCACTTTTTGACTCTTGATTTACCTTGTCACATTTTTCTACTTGAGATTTCATTTGTTCAATTACAAACAACATCATATCATTCTTTTATACAGGAGGAGGAACATAGTTATCTGCATCGTCTCTAATAGTGAGCATATAATCAGTATAAGAAATAACATCACTGTTACCCTTAAGCTCATCATATGACTCATTAGTAGATACAATGTTTTCAATATATCCCAACTCTTGTATATTAGAATTAAGCACATCAGAATCATGATGGGTATCATAATGAGGTACCTCAGAGAGTGTGTCAGAATCATAACGAGGTGCAACCATGTCATCATTGAGAGAACCAACAGGAGATTTGTTTTTCAAGCATTTTCAATAGACTCTCTTCAGCAAGTATCAAAGTTTCCTCAGAATCACACACAGATACATGAATATGTTTTTTAGTCAACACAATATTATATAATGCAGGTTGTTTCCGTCGAGCTTGAGAGGGATACAAAGGATTTTGATAACCAAGGGTTGTCTTATGTGTTTCATCATAAAAAATTTGAGGTTTGGTTAACATGTGCATAATTTGAGCAGATTGACCAACTTTAAAAACAATGTTTTCAAGTTCCTTTTTTGCCTTTTCCAAATCCACAATTTCAGTGATGTTCTATTCATACTTTCAGACGACTCTTGTTTGAGTGTTTCAAAATTCTTCTTTAGAAAAATAATGTGATTATTTAAATCCTTCATTTGTGTTTCTTGAGAAAAAAATTGTTTTTTTAAAATCTTTTACTTTTCTGTTGTGATCATTAATGACAGTGTATAATTCATGATTTAGATATGCTTCTTGTTCAGAATGACCATCTTTAACTGCATATCCTAAAACTCTGACTCTGTCTTTGTATTATTCAAGCTCATTGGTTAATGATTCAATTTCACTTTTTGACTCTTAATTTACCTTGGTACATTGTTCAACTTGAGATTTCATTTGTTTAATTACAGACAACATCATATCATTCTTTTGTACAGGAGGAGGAACATAGTTATCTGCATCATCTCTAATAGTAAGCGTATAATCAGTATAAGATATAACGTCACTGTTACCCTTAAGCTCATCATATGACTCATTAGTAGATACGATGTTTTCAATATATCCCAGCTCTTGTATATTAGAATTAAGCATATCAGAATCATGATAAGTGTCGTATTATTTCCATCATTTCCCGCATAACCTTGAGACTGTCTTCCTTGAACGTGCTGAACCATAACTTGGCCATTTTGAATTGTATCTTGAGTTCTTGGATTAGACGAAGTTCGAAGTTGGTTATTGGTGGGAGGAAATTTTGAGTAGTACAATGAACTTAAAAAGATCATAGCTTTATTAAGATTGGCTATTGGATCATCTGTTGGAAGAAAGGTTGGTATAGCAAGTCCGGTATCAGGTTGAAATGTTGGTGGTTATTGAACAACTGGAGGTGCATAGCTTTAAAGTGGAGGTGACTGAATAAGTTGTTGGGTTATTGGAGTGCTTGATTAATTATGTTGATATGGTTCAGATGGTTGAGCTTGATACTGTGTTTGATTACTACTATATGATGGAGGTGGGTTGTAGGTATTTGCTAGCAAAGCAAGTGGTTTTGGGAATCATTGTCGTATTTCTCGAACTTCTTTAGCATCTTTTTCATTGTGTTTGAGGAAAGCGTATAACTGATCAAACGTTACACTATGAAGATCTCTTGCTTGTTTAGCTGCTATGACAAACCTACTCCACTCGGGTTGAAGATGATTCACAAACTTCGTGTTGATTTGCATAGGTGTCATAGACATAGGAATCATATTCATGTCACTGATCAGCTTAGCATATCTTATATAGTAAGAGTGGATTGATTCTCTAGGATTAGATGTGAACTTATCAAATTCATCATATAGCATAGACTCACGTTCTTGCTTGGTCATCTCTGTGCCTTTCATAAGTTCTTTGACGCGATCCTATAATCCTTTGTAGTTTGATAGTAGTTGATGAGAGTGTAGATGTCAACTAGAAATCCCAGAAGAAGTATGTTAACAACTTAGATGTCACTTTCATAACGTAACTTATCATCTCCTTTTAGGTCTTCAAGTCTTTCTTCACGACGGATGTCGGTAACGCCATATGTGTCTTTTGTAGTAATTTCTGACTTGAATTTATAAGGACCGTTGATGACCGAGTCTTTTAAAATTTCACCATTCTCTTTACCTCGGATATAAAGCATAATCTGGGTTTTCCAATTATCATACATGCCTTTTTCTAGCATCGGGGGACGAGTTTCAGAACCTGCAGCAATAACGTTCTCTGCCATAGTAGCCAATGTGAATTTGATCGTGTAGTCTTTGTATGAATTGATATTTGTAATGTAACACCCCCTTATTTGACATATAGCAGTGGAAGCTAATTTGGGGTATTACTTCATGAACCAACAGTCATAATCATAGAAAACAACTTAAAAGAGACGTTTTGGAAAATTTAGTTATCATTCAATATTATATCATAGTTTTATAAACGAGGTCCCAAAGTACATTGAAAACATAAAGTTTGAATGATAACAAGTTTGGACGTCCTCAAGTCCAATTCCACTTCGTGCCATAGTTGCCTCAAATTACTAAATAAACAAGCTAAAGGATTTAACACCAAAGTTGAGTGAAATACACAGTGTTGTGCAATGTAATAGTTGAATACAAGTCATCATAAGTGGTAATAATTAAAACGGATACAATTATCATGGAAAAAAGTATTATTTCCCTAAGCTCATGCAACCAAACATTAACATCTGAAGTCAATTTAACGACTTGAAGGAACAACTATCCTTAAGGAAAGGTAACTTTCCAAAGTTACCCATTGTTCTCAAATATAGTGCGTTTGGTTACCCCATGTACGGGTACACCAACGGGAGTCGTCACCCCCAATAGATCTATCCACAATATTCATGTTCACTCGCAAGTGACTAATGGTTCATGATTAAGAAATATTGGCAGTGAAGGCAAACTTAGGCAATAATATATCAAGATAGCATATAGTTGGAAAAATACTTGTATTCATGGTTTATAGCATGTATCTCCCCACGGAGTTTGGAAAACATGTAAAGGTGGGACTATGAACTCACCTTGATAAGGTAGTTGATTGATTTGAAATTTAATTCAAATGGAAGTAAACAGCCCCGTCACGCAACCTGGGGTAATATGTCAAGTCTTAGTTCGAGTGTTTATATTTCAAACTTTATTTTATAAAGTCTAACGTAAATATTCATTTGGTTTATTAATCTTATGAAAACATCGTATCACTGTTCGGGCTATCATAATCTAGAGGCCATGTAGTAAACGTTTGAGGAGCTAAGACACTTAAAATCGTAAATCCAGCAACTCGTCAAAACGTCTACCCAAATGAAAACCCCTCACATGAAATTCCCTAGTAACGTGATACGTTATAGTTTAAATGATAGGATTTTATCATTTTAAGTTTCTTTAAAAGCTAGCGGATGATAAATTATGCTAAATATATAACATAATTGATTTTATAGTGTTTCGATCGACGAATGATAACGACAAATGTGTCAGGCTTTAATAAAATCGATTCTTATAATATTTAAATATATTTTTATAATTAATATAAAAATATTACATTTTATACCTTTGAGAATACAAAAATGACAATATAGACCCTTGGTATATATTAATTTACAATTTAAACCTTTAATTATATTTTGAAAAAATTAAACCTTTAACTTTAAAGTATGACAAAACAACCCCTGAAGTTTAACTTTAGGATAATTACATTTTTGGCCTAAAAGTTATTAAATTCCAATATTTACAAATGGATTTGAAGCTTATAGCTTATTACTATAAGCCAAAATAAGTAACTTTTTCGAGCTTATATCTTATTAAAAGAGCTTATTAGTTTAAAAATCCAAAACGGGTTTGTTTGGTTTAAAAAGATTAACCTGATGGGTTTAAGGCTTTAAGATTAGTTTTTAAGATTATAGAAATGATACAAAAAGCTTATAAGAATAGATTATAATATCAGCTTATGGCTTTTAGGGTTTAAGTTTTACGAAAATAGCTTATTAGGGTTTTAGGGTGCGAATTAGGGTTTTGTTTGGTTTAGGAAAACCAAACAAATGGTTTTATGGTTCAAGGCTTATATAAGTAACTTAAATACAACTTATACATGATCTATAATTGTTGATCCCAATGAATAGATCTTTAACTCCTTAGCTTAATGTAAGGTTTAGTATCCTTGGATAAATCCAAAGGTACTAAGAATGAACCTTTGTGTATATGATATAAACTATGCGGAATCTAGTTTATACCACTAAGAAGAATAACAACAATGTATGTTTGACAAACAGAAATATAATCAAAACAATAAGCTTCAATATATTAATTTGAACACTCTTTGACAGTGTTAGAGTTTACAACCTTGAAGCTATGACAATGACTCGTTTTTGATACATTAAATTCTATATCCTAGGACCTCCTTTTATACACCAAGGAGTCCTACAAGGCTTACAATACTTTCCTAAGATATCATGATCTTTTCTAAAAGCAAACATAATCTCTTAAACAAATACATTATACATATCTTTTACAAAAATAACTCAATACTTATCTTCGTAAGTATTCTTGTTCCAAATCCTTATCTCTTTACTCGTCTTTATCCTTCTGATAGTAGTAAGTCTTCTAGCAGTTGTAATCCAGCAGCATTAACTTTTCTACCAGCAGTACTAATAAACATAAGCAGTAGTAACATTAGTACTAGCAGTACTAATATATACTAACAGTAGTAACTGTGTACTAGCAGTCTTAACTTTACTACCAGCAGCACTAACTACTTAACATATATTTTAGTTTTCAACTCTGAGCAGTCTTAACTTCAACTAGCAGCAGTAACTTTATACTAACAGTGCTAAATTATATTAACAATAATAACTAGCAGTAGTAACTTTATACTACCAGTACTAACTACTTAGCATACTTTTCATTAGTATCACCAATAGTACTAAGTTATGCTTGATAGCACCAATATATACCTGAGCAGTAGTAACTCTAAGAATCATCTTGAAGTCTTTAAGTCCTAACATTGTTGCCTTGTCACCCTTGTAATGATCTGTGTAACTATTTCCTAAGTCATGAACGAATTACACGAACCCGCCATCTAC
>BQNB010012864.1:9079-61552 GCA_026074375.1 Tanacetum coccineum
TCAAAAAACTAGGGGAAAAGCCCATAAAACACTAAAATAAATATAATTTCACTCTCGGAGCAAAAATATGAAATTTTTAAATTTTCTCAAACGCTCAAACGAATAGAAATTCGAAACACGGCTTGCGAAAATAGTCAAAAATAATAATTTTTTTTTATCAAATCGCCCCAAAACGAAAAATGATTAGTCCAAATCATTCGTAGAAAATAAATAACGGCTCAGGATAATTGTTGGCCTAAAACTCGGGTTGTTACATTCTACCCAGCTTAAAGGAGCGTCATCCTGGTGCTCAATTCAACTTATTCGTCCTAAGCTCACTCATAGAGATATAGGTTTTGATCCTCGAACGGACTCATGCGTTCTCACGCGACGGATATGCGACGTTACACTCGCTAAATACGAGGCGAAAAATCAACACAAAAACAATGGTAGATCTACCAATGAAGTATACACATATACGCGACCACTCTTGTCAAAAGAGGACATAAACAAGACACGGAAACATCCGGGAAAAGTCGTCACGTCGTTCTTAAAAATTTCAAAACGAGATATCAACCCAATTCATTTGGCGATCATACCAACAAAACAAACGAACATTGCTACACAAAACTAAAGCATAAGTCGCTAACCAAAACCAAAATATACGTAGCCCTCCTGGTCTCATTAAATAATGCACCACCGGTTGTGAAAATATTTCGGAGTACATATGACTCAATCAAATGCATTATAGCACTATTACACATAATCACATAATAATATAAGCATATATTCGCATATTCGTCATTTTACAATGACTTTACATTTCGGCCTAGCTTTACTTAGGCGTTTTATCACGCTTGCTTAAGATTAAGCCTTAGCAAATAAACCATGCTAGCTTACTATGAAGCCTTCTAAAATAAGCCATGCTAGCTTACTATGAAGCCTTCGCAAATAAATCATACTAGCTTACTATGAAGCCTTCGCTATTAAACCATGGGTAGGCGTACCCATTCATTCAAAATTTAATGACATATTACTGGCAACACTAAAGCGACCTAAGCGCTTACCATTAATCAAGGTACATAACACATAGAGCACATTTTGCGCATAATTTGGTGGTGATAATTCCATAAGAAAACATAAAGGATCAATAGAATTTATTCGAGCATCAAGGATTCAATACCCGTACTTTTCAAAGACAGAGATTTCAATTGTCCTTTATTAGACGATTATCATAATTGGTTCAATCCCAATACATCTTATCGGTCATCGGACATATAGACTGATCACATCTAGACCATAACGCACATTCGTTAGACAATTTCTTCTAAATTCTCAACTTCGTTCCCTTCGACTCGAGGCGTAAGCTATTTCGATTGATCCTCCCCCGGGGAAATGGTGATAGATGTCGCAATTGAGTTTCATTAGGGTTCTCGATCTTCTCACTCGGCTTCGCGCAACAGAGTCGTTACGTTCAAGGAGTAAGTATCACTACACCTAACTTTAAGTCAGGGGTCGCTTATTGTTCTATACCAATCCTTGAAGATCAAAAATTATATATATATACATTACACAACAATACCACTAACATTCCTTCAGGTCAAAATGGGTGGTTTTGATATTTTGATATGTAAAAAAATTCAGATGGTTCGAAATCGGCATGCTTTGTAGAATGGCGTTTAATTTTTTTATAAGCGTTTAAAATGGCTCACGGGTCAAAATCATTGATTTGTAAAATGTCATCATGTTGGTTTAAAGTTAAAGATCATAGCAAGTATAAAGAACACCCAACAAGGATAAGGGTAAACAAAGAAGATACAAGCGCAAAAGAGTGCTAGCGAGAACCTCTACACTTCCCAAAAATCCAGATCATATCAAAACAGGATGAAATCTAAGGTAACAATGGCAACCTAGCCCAAACCACCCATGCTACCAGAGCATCACATACCTAGTCGAAAGGCAACCACACATATTCCTTAAGCAACTTATCCTAGCTCCAATTTTTATTCCTTTCGACTCAAGGTGTTAGCTACTTCGATTGATCCTCCAGAATGGTGACGGGTGTCGCCATCGAATTTTACTAGAGTTTCACTCATTCGCTCCTCTTCACCCATTTCGAGTCTCTTCATCAAGAGTATAGAGATACTACCCCCATTCTAATTTCAGGCGTCGCGTAGCTCTCATACTTGGACAAAAGCTCATCCACTCAAACAAGTGATAGGTAACCCTTCGAAACTAGTTATGACAAGAAGTAAACTCAACACTGATGTTGAAGTATGTATGTACGCACTCACTCAGACTACTACTAAACCCCAAAACATGAAAGAAGCGATGCAAGATCATAGTTAAATTGATTTGATGCAAGATGAGCTACATCAGTGTCAAAAATTAATGTTTAGGAATTAGTCGAAAGACCCGCTTGAAGGAATATTATTAGGGTTAAATGGCTTTGGAAAAGCAAGACTGATAAAGAGAATACATTTATTCGCAACAAGTCTTGACTCATCGTCAAAGGGTACCACCAAGAATAAGAATTTGATTTAGAGGAATCATTTGATCCCATAGCAAGACTTGAGGCTGTCAGAATGTTCATAGATTATGCGGCTCACAATAACTTTACCATATATCAGATGGATGTCAAAACCGCTTTTCTAAATGGTCCTCTAAAGGAAGAAGTTTATGTTAGTCAGCCCGATGGTTTTGTAGATCCTGACTTTCCTGATCATGTATATCATTTTTGTAAAGCTCTATATGGTCTCAAAAATCACCAAGAGCATGGTTTGACAAGCTGTCCTCCTTCTTAATTGAAAATTACTTTACAAAAGGTATTGTTGACTCGACTTTATTTACAAGAAGAAATGGGGATGACATATTACTTGTACAAATATATGTTGATGACATTATTGTAAAATGTCATCATGTTGGTTTAAAGTTAAAGATCATAGCAAGTATAAAGAACTCCCAACAAGGATAAGGGTAAACAAAGAAGATACAAGCACAAAAGAGTGCTAGCAGGAACCGCTACACTTCCTAAAAATCCAGATCATATCAAAACAGGATGAAATCTAAGGTAACAATGGCAACCTAGCCTAAACCAGCCATGCTACCAGAGCATCACATACCTAGCTTGCATGGAGCTCTAAATCAAAACCATGACTAAAGAATGCACAATCACAACACTGGTGATAAGGTGAAAACATTGAGGCAACAATAACCACAAACCAATAAACCTTTAGCTTTTTGATGATTTTCTGGTTTCTATCTCTTTATAATTTTTAACGCATCTCCTAAACCGTGAATCCAAAAAGGTCGAAACAATCATTCAAATCTAAGTTGGTTCAATACTTAGAACTTCCACTTTTACACATTAAGGGGTTGCCATATATATTCTTAGACTTATTACTCATGCAAATTCTTGTCTATATTTCTCGACTAGTTTTGTCGTTTCAGCGATAACTCATTTGTCGAGTGTCAATACAACTCCATATGAATTCCTACATGTACCTAGGATGTTTCTCTACTTCCTAGTACAATCTCTCAGGTCTTCATATACCAAAAATATTTTAAAACACTCCCAACGGGCTGCTAATCAAAAGCAGTCTCTATGAAATTGCGACAATTTTTTTTTGTAGCTTACGGAAACGATCGAAATTTGAAACCTATAGATATCATTGATGTGAGCCCAATTGAAGGTAATATACCTATGAGTCCTCTACAGGTACCATAATCTCCTTTTGAATAGTTAATACAAAAACATCAACTTGATCAACATTTCCTCTCTTAGGCTTTCTCATTCCTCTACCTCATCTACCAACTCGTCTACCCGTTCCCCTCCTTGTGATGCTCAGTAAGCAGGCCAGTACTTTGGCGGCATTATTTATACGAGGAAGAACATGGGAAATGTTAGGTACAAGGGTTGGCTAAAACACGAAAATCAATAATCATGCTCTCGGAGCAAAACTAAAGGTAAAAATCTCAAACCCGACTTGTAATTACCCAATACTTGGTAATTTTCACCAAACCGAACTAAATCACAAGAGACACTAGATACATACCATAACAATACTCATATACGATCCCATGGTGTCAACACTAATTTGAGCGAGTAGGATGACGTAAGTATACGTGAGTCGCGATACATTTATAATTACGTTGGCCACCGTATTTATAACTACATCTCGTTCCCATGCATACCTAGTACCAAAACCTGCACATCTCAGTGACCGACTTTATAACTATCATAAAACGTAAATATGCACAAGCAATCAAAAGAGCATACCACATACATAGATCTACAACCCAGGATACTTTACAGAATCCTTCAGGTCAAAATCATTTCAAAAGTAAAAAACAACCTATCGGTTCGAAAGAGTCTTCTAAACCCAATTCAAATCCAACCAAACATCATTTTAATTCATCCAAACCCCAATACAAAGACGTGCCTAATTATTTGGCACACTTTTAAATACAAAGCTTATGGGTTTCCAGAATTCAACCTTTAGATCATCTACACAAGAACAACAACAAGATTTTGATCCATGGTATGAAGAATAAGGAACTAATGATGATGAGGTACCATCTAGGGAAGTTACGCTAGAATTTTTGGCAAAAATATCAGGAAGTAATGGGTTTAGGGTTTAGGTTTTAGGGTTTAGGGTTTAGGTTTTAGGGTTTAGGGTTTAGGGTTTAGGGTTTAGGGTTTAGGGTTTAGGGTTTAGGGTTTAGGGTTTAGGGTTTAAGGGTGGGTTCCAACTTCTGCTAATCAGAAACGTATGCAAGATGCTCTTGATGACATGATGAGAAGCCGATGTAATTCATGTGTGGAACATGCTTATCATCTTGATCAAATGAAGAGATACATGGAGAATCAGCTAGTATGGGTGATGAGGTGTCATTTTATACACTTTTTTGGGGTCGTTTAACCCCCTAAATCATGCATTTATGCCTAAAATAGATACTTAATCATTCCTTTTCAGGTATTTCTCATTTGGAAGGCATTTGGAAGAATTACACGTGACTTGGGCTCATTTGGAGAAGAAACAAACAAGACTACAGACCTACACCAACATTGATCAAGAATTTCTCTACAGTGGCTGGAGACGGTGTTACAGATACAACGTGATGCTGTCACCACGAAGATCAAGACGGCGTCACAAGATTCCACGACAGAGTCAGAGTATACGACCCAACCCATTATCTAGAATATTCTTATTTATGATTGCATCAAGCCTAGATTGTAGATCTTAGTGGTGTTGCTTCCTATATATACAAACTCGAATTTAGAGTTTTGAGTGTGTAAATTTAGAATAAAAAGAGGGTACGAACTCTAGTTCGTTAGGCCAGCTATGTTAGGGATGAATTTAAGGCCTAAAAACCCTATTTGGACTTCCTCCAACTCATTGTTTTAATCCAGTAAGGTTTTACTGTACTCATTCAATATGTCTTGTAGTAAAATGATTAATTTATTGTTCTTGCTTTAACGAAACATGCTAGGCAAACCTCCTTATGTAAAGATTGAGGTTATGATTATATGAAACCTAGAATGTAGATCTTAGTGGTGTTGCTTCTTGTGATGGATGTGCACGTTAGGTCTTAGAAAAAAACCCCCCCAAAAAGGCCTTTTGTCTGCATCGCTGTTGATATGTCCTAGGTAAATGGTAAGTGTAGAAAGATACCATCGGGTAATAGTAATAAACTACCTTGCCCCCTAAAATGGTTATCTACTTTTACTATATTTCACATCTTTAGTGAACTCTCTAGGGGCAGGTAAAAGGTCTTCATACTACCTTACGGTGTGCGTTGCTCTAGCAGAATAACTAAGTAGACTGCGGTCATTTAATTCGGTCATAACTTAGGAAATAATTACACAGATAATCACAGTGGTTGACAAGCAACAACACTAGAAGATCAATCTAGGGGTATACAAGATTATAAACACAAAGTCTTTATATTATTGTTTAGTCACCAGCATCCCCCACGCGTAGATTATATTAGTTAAAAGCTAAAACAACTCAGATTATATGATTTTACTGTTGTTTCTATAAAATATAAAAATACAAAAAAAAATTTCCCTCGACCCTTAGAATTCTGTTAGAACATGATCAAGCCTTCCCAACCTATTCCTCGAGTGAACGATAACAACCCCCCGAGTCTTGCCTATACTACTACTACGACATTAATGTCTCTGCTTAGAGCTTGGAAAACTTCAGTGTTGAAGTCTAAACTACGACCGCAACCAAGTTATTAGGCGCCGCTACCTGGGGAATAGTTAGGTTTTGATCATAGTTTAGCTTAGTTCTACTTGCTTGAATCCTTTCAAGTAAGATTTAATTCTCGCACATTAGCTTTCTTGTAGTCCATCTTTTCTTCGTGTTAATTGTTTCGTAACCCATACTCGTCAACCACCATGGGAGACGATAATCAATCCGTACTCTAGGTATATTACCCAATCAAAGCACGATGGCTATAGAAATACCGATCGAGCTCCCGAAGAAAAAATGTGGTACCTCTTCGATCCGACATTCAGTTTAGTCAAACGGATTCTCATTCACGACTTCGGTCCGAGGATCCAAACCAACACGTCAAGGATTTCCTTAAACTTATGGACTCACTTGACCTTGATGGTGAAAATTAGGAAAGAACGCGCATGCATTTATTTCAATTTTCCCTACGCGATCAAGCTAGCAATTGGCTTGAACGCCTTCCAACAGGATCCATCTCCACATGGGAGGATCTTACTACCTGATTCCTTGCTCAATTCTTTCCACCGGGAAGGACCGCAAAACTCCATAACGATATCCTGATGTTCCAACAACATCATGGAGAATCTCTATCTGAAGCATGAACTTGTTTTAAGGACTTACTCCAAAAAGTCCCCACGTCCATGCATCGACCTTTGTCTCCAAGTCTTAATTTTTTATTACCATGTCAATCCCGTCACAAGACGAACCATTGACCAATCGGCCGGTGGTAAGCTTCGTGACCTTAACGCTGAAGAATCATGGGCATTATTAGAGGACCTCGCCCTCTATGACAATGAAAGTTGGAACGACCCAAGGGATTTCGCTAAGCCGGTTAAGGCAATCGCATTGCCTTAAGATGTCCCGAGTACATCCGACCACCGTCTAATCGAGCTAGAAAATCAAGTCCAACGCTTGATGGAAGCTCATCATGCTCCGGACACAACCTACCCAAGTAAACAAATTCACTACCCCATGTGAAATCTACAGTGGTCCCCATGGCACTCAGTATTGCATGGAAAACCCTGAACAAGCCTTTGTTGGGTATGCATCCTCGCGTACCGATGAAGCGGGAGGTAAGTGGTGTACCTTTAAGCCTGAGCCAAAATAATCTTGGTGACACCTATAATCCATCATGGAAAAGTCACCCGAACCTTAGGTGGAGACAACCTCAAAATTCCCAAAATAATTTTTCAAACCCACCTAATCCGTTCCAATCTAACGGTTCGATCCCGAACCGTTCCTTCAACAACCGTCCTAAAACTTTTAACAATCACAAAATATAGAAGGACTGGTTTCTGAGTTCATGGCATCTCAAGACGCTAGACTATCTAAGTTTGAAGCCAATTTTAAACAACAGCAAAGCGAGATGACCAACAAAATCGACAAAGTGTTGAAGGCAATCACCGATCGAATATCAGGCACACTACCTAGCAATATGGTTAAGAACCCAAAACTGGGTACTACCCTGGTTTTGTCTGCTCGTTCTTACCCAACTATCGACCCCCAATGTTCATCTCACCCTTCCAACTCAATCAATGCTATCAAGGCACATTTCAAGGAGGTAACCATTTCCCAAACCAGCCTGTGGCAACCCAAGATTGAAAACAAACCATCACAACCAGAAGAGCCCGAACCAACCCTTGAAGATGAATTCCAAGATATTTACATCTTAAGCCTACCGGTTCTTGAAGTCCTAGCACGAGCCTTAATACTATCATGCCATTTTAGACAAATAGCATAAAGAGCTTAGAACAAGGCAAAAACGATCAGCAATTGTCCAATGAAGAATACCTGCTAAAATAAACGGACCCCGGACTATTCACTCTATCCTGTAGACTAGGGGACTCAAACCTTATTGACACCTATGGCCAATCTAGAATCATGCGTAAACGTAATCCCACTTTACCTCTTCAAAAAGATTAACATTGGACTATTAGAAGAGACTGACCATATCTTTGGATTGGCTGACGGAACCAAATCCTACCCCTTTGGGATTGTGAAAGAAGTAGAAGTCCACATAGGAAAACTAAAACTATTAAATAACTTCTACGTAATTGATATGAAGAAAGACCCCGAGACTCCTTTGCTTGTAGGAAGAGGATTCCTAGCTACCGCCAATGCAGTTATAGATTGTAAGATGGCTAAAATAGCGGTAGGAGAAGGAATCACTAGGTCAGTATTCGGTGTAAAAGGAGTGGACTTGGGTGAGGAGGAAGCACCTTATTGGACCACACTTGGAAAAAGGTAATCCTATAAACCAGACCTAGCTCGGACGTAGTAGGAGCACAAACCCCTTATTATGCTAGGAAGGACTTCTTAGACTGCCATTTGCCCGGAGAATGGGAAATTTCTAGACATGTCGAGCTTAATCCTCTTAAGGATACCTTAGTATTTAGGAGAATGATAGAATTTCTATGAGCCATACCCATTAACCTTAAGTGTAACATGTGGGAATCAGAGAACATAATTAAAAAACTAATTAACTGGGACAACCCACCCAAAAACGGAGATGGAGCATGGCATGCCAAGATTAGATTGATCGACTCTAATGGAGAGGAATTTACCAAAACCCTTCAATCAATTCCCACTACTAGGAAGCTCTCCGAAAGAGAAAGTCCAAGAGAGATCATCGACTTAGACCACTTCTACGACACTTGACTAGTGACTTCGAGTCTAGCTACAAGACTCGTTAATAAAGAAAAGCGCTTCTTGGGAGGCAACCCAATTTACTTTTCCCTTAAATTAGGAGTGTCTTGTGTGTTTTAATTCTTCATAGTTTGTTTTATTATGTTTGAACTATCTTATAATTATGCTTTGTATTGTCTTTAACCTTGTCTTAATTTCAATCAAAGGTATTTTGCAAACAATAAGTGTAAGGGAATTTATCCGGCTTTTAAGCCAAATTCAAACATGTTAAATGAATTGTATAGATTAATTCGTGTTAGTTTCGAGTCATATGATTGAATTGTTAAATGTCAGGTTTTATGCAGCCATTTCTACAGGAATTAACTTATGAAATCAAGTGCAGGAAATTTTTCATCAAAAACAAAAATTTCATTTTCACAGACTGTGGAGACGGCGTTACTATTAACACGCGATGCCGTCACCACGTCACCTGTGACGGGGTACACAAACCCTAACAGCGTCAAACGCCCAGGTCAAGAAAACTTAAAGTTTTTAATTATTTTTGAAAATAAAACTTGCATAACATTTAATATATGTATTCTTCTGTTATAAACCTGCAAAAACCTAATGAGTTTAACAATTCTCTCATCCTATCTATACTGCTTTATCGAGTCGAACCCTAAATTCACATTATATATTGGTAAATCGCAAATTTTATGCTTGGTATAGTTGTCTTTATCTTTGATTACAGGTTATATTTGATCAGAAGAAGCTTGGAAGTTCTTAGGAAGTTTCATTAGATGATTCTTAGAGGATGATTTAACCAGTTATCGCATGTTTCTTCTCCATTATTGAGTAAACCAGGGGAGTACTAGTTTCTTTTCCTTGTTTTCTGTTCCCTTTATTCGTTTAACGGGTACGTATAGAGAACATTGGGGACAATGTTTAACTTAAGTGTAGGGGGAAAATAAGCCTTAGAAACTATTCTTTCATTTTCCATTTGCTTTGTTCTTAAAATGATGGGTAATATATAGAAACATAGCATAAGAGGTAATTTTTACCCAATTTTTTTTTATGACACATACTGATAAAAACTAAGTATTATTAGCGTCTCATGGATAGAAATTTATATTACTAGCATAAAAACCCTCAAATCCCACCCCTAAAATGTGAGGTTCGCCCTTAGATATTATACCTTTAGCTTGTTCAAGTTAAGGAGTGAGCAATCATGTATGTCTATTCCATCGTTACGGATGTGTATGTGTGGTTTTGTTGCCTTTTCTGGAACATTGGTATTGGTTACTTTAGGATTATAAGAGTGTATCGGTAGTGTATTAAATTCTATAATTTGTTATTGTGATGCATCCCGAGACCGCATAGTAAGTATTAGGATTTGCTTGATAAGAGGCATTAGGATTAACTGATGTTTTAAACCTATAAGAGCGAAAGAGGATTAACCCATGTTTCAACCTAAAATTGTTATAAAGGTCACAAAGACGACCAACACAAAACCGATCATATAACTATCCACACCCCTTGCCATGCCCCAATTTTTTAGTACAGGATGACCCCTAGGTATAACCCTCCGAGCCTATCCATTTTCCACGATGCTCATAATTTTTTTGTAGATTCTAGATTATTAATAAGAGCAGTCGCCCTTAAACCAATCGTTACACCCCAAAAAGTCCTTAGCCTACTTATATGTACTACACTTTTAGTACATTATTATAGTATTAACCCAAGTTAAATTAGTTTGTGTAACACGGTTTGATAAGACCTTATCCTTGTAAATACAGTTTTAGGACGATTGGGGAATCATGAGATTAGAGTATTTCGCGGATGAATGGGAAGAAAAGTTAATCAATACCCCCATAATGTTTTGTTATATGATCGCCATGTTATTTTTATCCACCTCAAATCGGGTCATTAGTTAGATTGTAAATATCAAGCATGTAAAAGCTCAAGTGTAGGGGTACGTTTTATAAACCCCATGTGATGTATTATGTTATTCAAAAAAGAAAAAAGAAAAAGAAAGATATTGATGTAGAGTTGTGTAAAGTTTGTATATCTTTGTCCGAGTCTTTGGCTTAGCACCATGACCAAAGTGTATTCGTTTAAATAATTAGCTAACCCTTCCACTCTAAATTCACCCAAAGTCACCACCCAAATGTATCCCATCCGTTTCCGTTTCCTTTATATGTTATCTTACACCTATACCCCACAACCCTCTATAAAGACCTCTTAGATAGTAATGAATAATGCTTGCGCCTAGCGGTGGAGGTTTGATCCTTTAACAAGCCTAGTAATTTATATGCTATTATAAGGTAATGAGTGTTGAGTTTTTGTTTGCCCCCACCATATTTATAATTTATTACTACTCGAGTGAAAGAGAGAATCCCCAAACAATTATGTGAGGTGCTAGTATATATTTTCCGAGATTTTAATTATGAGGTCTAGAAGGTTATGTTGTAGAATATGTTAAAAGAGTAGGTAAAATGACCCCTCATATTGTTATTGTCTAGGTAGAAAAGCCCATTTGTTTGAGGACAAGCAAATACCAAAAGTGGTAGGGTATATTGATGAGGTTCATTTTATACACTTTTTGGGTTCGTTTAACCCCCTAAATCATGCATTTATGCCCAAAATACGTACTTAATCATTCCTTTTCTGGTATTTCTCATTTGGAAGGCATTTGGAAGAATTACACGTGACTTGGGCTCATTTGGAAAAGAAACAGACAAGACTACGGACCTACACCAACATTGATCAAGAATTTCTATATAGTGGCTGGAGACGGCGTCACAGATACAACGTGACACCGTCACAACGAAGATTAAGACGGCGTTACAAGATTCCATGACAGCGTCAGAGTATACGACCCAACCCATTATCTAAAATATTCTCTTTCATGACGGCATCATGATTAAAATGCGACGCCGACACAACGCTTTTCCTATATATACAAACCCAAATTTAGGGATTTAAGTGTGTAACTTTAGAATAAAAAGATGGTACGAACCCTAGTTCATTTAGCATCTATTAGGGACGAATTTAGGGCCTAAAAACTCTATTGTACTTCCTCCAACTCATGTTTTAATCAAGTAAGGTTTATTTAATCATTCAATATGCCTATGTGTTGTTTGATCTATCTATGCTCTTGCTTTATCTTTAATATGCTTGGCTAAACCTTCTATTGTGTTTATTTATGATTGTATGAAACCTAGAATGTAGATCTTAGTGGTGTTGCTTCTTGTGATGGATGTGCATGTTAGGCTTTAGAAAACCAGCTTTTGTTTGTATCGCTGTTGATATGTCTAGGGAAACATGATTATGTTGAAAGGATACCATCGGGTAACAGTCTTCATACTACCTTGCCCCCTAATATGGTTGATCCACTTTTAATATATTTCACATGCACTTAGTGTACTCCTAGGGGCCATGTAATAGTCTTCATACTACCTTATGTGTGCGTTGATCTAGCGGAATACTAAGTAGACGGCGAGTTCGTGTAATTCGTTCATGACTTAGTAAATAGTTACACAGATCATCACAAGGGTGACAAGGCAACAACACTAGGAGAAGCAATCTAGGGAGTAATACATGACTAAATAAACACAGTCTTTTATTATATTGTTATCACCAGTAGCGTAGAATATATTTAGTTTAATAGCTAAAACCAACCACCTCTCTAATTATATAATTTACTTGCTTTCCATAAAATACAAAAACACAAAAATAATCTTCCCTCAACCCTTAGAATTCTGTTAGACCATGATCAAGCCTTCCCAACCTATTCCCCGAGTGAACGATAACAACCCCCGAGTCTTGCCTATACTACTACTACAACGATTAGGTGCTCTGCCTAGGGAGTTGTAAAACTTCTTGTAGAAGTCCTACAACGACCGCATCATGACTAAGTCAACAAATTCGCCCAATACGGCGTATTTCTCAAACACCAATACGGCGTATTGAGTCTGGGTATAAAAGCCCAACTGATACGCCAGATTAAGTTTTACATACACCTCTTTCACTCTCATAAAAAATTAAACCGCGCAAAAAAACCTTGAGAACAAATCACTTTAATCGGTTTATATCATCTCCTCGACATCTTCACAAGGTAAGAAAGCAAAACCCATTCTTATTTTCGTTTCAATTTTTCAATATTAGATTAGGGTTAGGGTTCGGTTTTGTAGATTAGGTGTTATGTCGTAGAACCCTTGGATTAGGTTCCCTTTACACTCTTTGAAGATATAACTGGTATTGTTGTTTTGTTGTAATGGGTTAAAATAGGTAGAAAGGGAAACCCCTTTTCGTTTTTAACTGCAAAGTAATACGGCTTATCCACTAAACATGGATACGTCGTATTGACTCAATCTTACCTAAATTCTAAAACCTCAATATGACGTATACAATAAATGAATACGGCGTATTGATTTGATAAAGATCCTGCATTTAAATGCGATACGCCGTATTGACCAACACCCATACAGCGTATTAAATACTGATCTTTATACGGCATATCCATTTATGAATATGCCTATCCACACCCCTCAGAACAGAATAAAATCATGTATGATCTTATTGGAGCGAGATTACAGATATGGCACCATCTGCCACTTTGATTAGAGACACCTATGTCATCTTAATAGCGTGGAGAGGGATACCCGAGGAGAGTAGTGCAATAGATTTTGAGCAGAGGCTTGAGACTATATTTGGGAGGCAGGTTAACCGAGTGCATACATTAGATTTTGAGGGATTAACTCTGGATATGAGGCAGGTTTTGGCCTAGAGACTGAGGATGGTCTATAGACCGGGAGACGATGAATCAGAGGAATTTAATGAGTCCCGCATGAGCATCGTTTAGTTCAAGATTATTATAATAACTCGAGTTACTCCCAGCATTTGCAAGATCGGTAGCGAGATAGGGTTAGATGTGGCTGGTACTTTATGTTTTTAGTTGGGAGGTGCTCGGCGTAGTATGAATTGGAGATAGTTTGTTCTAGCCCTAGGTTTGCATACTGCTGAGGAGATGGCAGAGGACAAATTCCGGGGCATACTGGCTAAGGATAGTAGACGTGATCCCTGATAAGGGGGATCTTAGTGATTATTGGGTTGAGATTTCTTCTGGCAGGGACTTTTTGAGAGGCGCTCCCTCGTATACTTACATCAGAGATCCGGTTCAGAGGTTGTGCCACATGTTGATCTCTTACAACTTTTCTATGAAGGGGCAGGCACCCGAAAAGGTGACTGCCACTGACCTATTCTATCTTCGTAGCATGGACCGAGGGGCAGCTAACGTCCCGTATCTATTATTATAGTACTTGTTCAGGCACGCTGAGGGGAGGAAGAGCGATGCCAGGTTTATCTAAGAACATTTTATTGGCATCTGCTCATTCACTTTTGGTCTGGTCAATGATTAAAGGCTGAGAGGATACCAGTGAGACTCAGAGTTACCGTTGAGTACATGGTGAGCTTGTTAGCATTAACATCTATATGGAATAGAGAATGGAACATGCTTGGGTAGCCCTAGGACCAGAGAGGCAGCCCGATGCAACAACTGGGTTTGCCCTACGCCGCTAAAGGATGATCCTAGCATTCAAAGAGAGGTGCGTAGCTGATCCAGCACCTGTGCTGGCACCTCAGCCACCACCACCACCCCCAGCTGCGGGGAGGACCATGCCCTAGAGTTTAGGGAGACTTGAGGAGGAGATGCAGGGGCTACGTTAGGATGTGAGGAGTTTACGTGGACTTGTGGATAGGTCACTAACCGACCAGGGTAGATTCTCCACATGGATGATTAGCTGTATGATGCATCTCATAGAGGCTAGCGGGAAACATACAGGATTGAGGGACTTTTTGAGGGAAGCCTCCTAGCTTGTCTTTGAGAGACAGCACATAAAAGACAGAGGACTACGAGGGGGGGGTGGGGAAGGGGAGGGGCAGGGAAGTGGGGAAGACGGAGGAGCGACGAGCACTTCCGTAGCTCCTCAGCAGCCAGACCCATGATCCCTCTATCCTTTATCTTTTTGTTTCTATCTTTTATACATTTATTATTCATATCATGATGTATCTAACTTTAAATAGGTTCCCATATTTTTGTGTATATATTATGATGTGGCATTTTGACTTGTTTATGTATGATAGAACAAGACTGGCAGTAAGTTTAACACCATAGTTTTCGTGAGAGTATGTTTAAGGAAACTAAGCACGCTATCCAAATCAAGATCATAATTAAGAAGAGAGAGTGTTTACAAGAGTGTGGAAGCTGAAGAAAAGTATAACTTAAAGACTTCGCTGTAAACAAAAGTGCTTCCTAAGAGACAACCCGGATTGTTATTTAATTTTATCGAGTCTGTCTTCCCAGACATCAATACAGCGTATCCGCTCCATACCATACGGCGTATTGAATGTCTGGACGTTATCAGTCCTTTATTTTTATGCACTATAAACATTATTGTCAGTTCTGACAATACGGCGTATTCATGCACATGATACGGCGTATTCAACAGACTGATCCGTATTTAGATACTTTTTACAGGTTTCTTAATACGGCGTATTCCAGTTTATGGATATGGCGTATTGGTCTCCTGTACATTTTATTTAGCTTATTTAAATTAATCGTAGATACCCGAGATAGGATTTTGCATGTTTTTCCTATATTTTGCACAGGACCTCGCTGAAAAAAATCGACAATGTTGGTAAAGTATCTACAATTAGGAAATCTGAAAGTTTTGGAGTCTTAAAACTTCAAGACGGCTGTTTAACACACATTCTTGCTCATAAACTCAACTTGGAGAATCTACTGAGCAAAATATCAGGGGAGTTTCTCATTCTAATTCTTCTTAATTCCTGTTTTTAATGTTTTTTCTATACAATAAGGACGTTGTATAATTCAAGTGGGGGTGGAATTAGAATGTATACTTGTCTTATTTTTCACACAAAATGCTTAAATTATGCTCAAATTTAAAAAAAAAATTCAAGCATACTTTTGTGAAATTACTTAATACATAACCTGCATACAACAACCCTTATTAAATATTATAAGGATTTAACCTTATCCGTTCTAAATGTTTACCCAAATTCCACAAAATATGAGTGTGTCGGTGATGTTGTAGACTTTAGAACTTGGCTTGGTATATCTATTCGAGACCACAATGCGAGTATACTATGGATTTAGATAAGTAACTCTTGTTTAAATTTGTAATTTCTAGGAATTAACAACCCAAAAAGCCGTTATATGTTATTTTATTAACTAACTACACTGGTTAGTTAAATCCCATATAAACCCTTTGTTTACTCTCATCTTAAGAGTAAGATACCCCTAGAAAAACTAATAGAGCCAATCCTTTAGGAATTACACCAACTGTTTGTTTCGTTTACACATTTACACCTTAGCCTACCCCTAGTTAGATTTAATCCATTTATTATTTTTGCTAGTTGCCTTAAAAGTGTAAAGTATGTATTTCCCTTGTCTTGTGTCAATTTTCTATCTTTGGTACGGTTGGGAAGAAATTTGCACATTGCAAATAGGAATGTATAAAGTAGTCAAAACTCATGTATTTTTACTACCAACACAATTATTGGTACGTCCAAAGAATGAAGAATTATCGAAGGAATTATCCAGAGTTATTATGATCGTGAAGATGGTGAAATTACACCAAGTTTCATAGTAAAGTATAGTGAAAAAAAAAAATAGAAAATCGCAACAAAAAAAGAGGAGGAAAGTTTGAAGATAATCGTTTCACAAAAGCTCTTGACCGAAGCGAATAGTATATGAAGGATCGATTATTCGTTGATACGTCTTATAAGTCAACGATGTAAAGTTTTGTATAAAGTGGTAGATATCGCCACTTGTCTTGTAAAAGTGTGTAAAGTATGGTATGATTGGGAAGTTGACCATTACGGAAACGCCAACTTAGGTTGTTGTTGTTGATCTAAGATCAAGACGTTTGTAAATAGTTGTGTCTTAATCATGGTAACGGTCGGGAAAAAGTGTCTAACAACCTATATCTTGGACCTAGTCTATTTGTTTCATAATTTTTATTTAACAACAATTAAATTCCCTTTCCTAATCATTATTAAAAAAAAAGGAAGGGTGGTGGACGAGGTGGGTCCCTGGTATTAACCCGCTACAGATGCACATGAGTACACGTAGCATGCATCTTTATTCCGTCTTTACGGCCATGTATGCATGTCCCAACTGGCTTGTTGGTTTATTACTATTGGTGAAAGTTAGAAAATCCCTACGCTATATCGTTCTTCATCCTAACCCTTGGCTAAACTCGAATAAGGATGTGATCGAACACACTTCTGATTGCTGACCGTTTATGGCCATGAAATATGTGCTACATCTGCCTTGTTGGTGAGAACATTTGGTGCAAAGAATGTAGAATGATTCACCCTTAACCTTAAATAAAAACCCATTTTACCTTTCTAAAAAACTTAGACAACTTATACCTTAGCACTAAAAAAAAAAAAAAAAAAAAAAAAAAAAAAAAAAAAAAATAAAAAAAAAAAAAAAAAAAAAAAAAAAAAAAAAAAAAAAAAAACACTGGAGATGTGAATCCTTGCCAAGCCAACTGATAGGAATTACAGTCGTGCACGCAAGAACCGAGCAATTGAGAGAATTAGTTTGACATGTTACCACAATAGATTATTAGAGTGATTTGAGTATTTGTATCATCTTATTTTCGTGAGGTGTTTTGGTTGTTGTACTTTGTAATAAGTATGAAATAAATGGGCTGTGTAGGGTACCTGGACAAAAGGGGGCGCTTAGAGGTGGATAGGGGGGGGCTTGTTTGGCGATGTGGGGGTGGGGGGGGGGGGGGGGGGAGGGGGGAGGAGGGCGGGTGGGGGGGGGGGGGGGGGGGGGGGCTAAGAAGGATACTTTGAGGACATAGTAGGATTCCAGGTGGGAGGGAGAGTTGGGTTTCATCGGGGGGGGGGGAAAGCGTGTCATCACTTTATACATCATTTATCCAATGTAAATAACCAATTTTGTAAAATTATTGCAAATAATTGTTACTTTAATTGTTTGTATTTGAGAATGCACTAATTATGGATACTTGGTGAAAGTTAACTAAAAGGCAAGCATTCCTGGAGCTACAAAACAAAGATATTTAAGATTCGTTCTGACAACCAATACGTCGTATCCATCAAGAAAGATACAGCGTATCTGTGCCTGTACTTCACTAAAGACCACGAAGGAAACAAGGTCCAATACGCCGTATCCAGGAAGACCAATACGTCGTATTCAAGCTATATGGAAATAAAATATTCTGGAAGATATCAAATGTGGTCCCTACTCCAAGAAATCTGCAATACGTCGTATCCAAGAATTTGGATATGTCGTATTGACCTTTTTCCAGACCTTATAAATAGAAAACTCAAAACAAGTTTTAAGTGTGCTAAATCATATTCTCGATACCTAAACCATAAAAGAGTCCGGATTTTTCAAAGGAGAAAAAAAATAGAAAAGGTCGAGTAACGCAATTAATTCCATAGGAGACAACGTGTAATTTCTTGTACTCTTGTAATCATTCAGTTTTTGGTATCATTTGTTAACTCGGTTAATTTAGGGGAGGTGGAGGGTAGGGTTTATACATTCAGATATGCTGTTGAACCTATACTTGATTTTGTGGTATATAGATTAACTCCAATGCACCCACCTTCCACGTTCGTATTACATATGCCGTTTAGAAGGCTAATACCTTCGAGGTCTTAGGCCATTAAAAATAAGATCAGCCAGTTTTGGTTGTGTATCATTGATTTTTAATTTATCATTGTAATGGCTTAATATGTTTAACAATTTATCCTTGTTAAAAGCTTTTGATATGCGACCTATCATTCAACAATATCCATGATAAACGGACCAAGTAATCTAATGCTGGGATTAAGCTCCTCAAATAGTGCTTCATACATTCTAGACCTAGTAGGATCACAAATAACGACCTAGCCTTAGCCCACTAGATTGTGAGCATAGTTGGACCTACTTGCAGGTAACTTAGGGATCAACGATACCGTTCTCGATAACTGGTAAAGACTTGTTAGTAGATTTACTGTGTAATTGACAAGCCATTAAGCAGTAAGTGGGTAAAGTCTCTATGAGCTAGGGTTTAACAAGATCACCATTGCTTTAATCCCTAAGATAGATTATAATCAGCAAATAAGATGCTTTATGCGGATGGCATTAACTGTGGACAGAATTCGACGTGTCTTGGTTTAAGAAAGAAGATACCCCCGCTTAAATCTTAAGAAAGATATGCCACCGTCAAGATAAGTAAATCAATGCACTAAATAAACAAACCAACTATCTGATTGCTTAATGATGGATAAACAATTTTCTTAATATTTGGGTCTCAACGCTCTTTTATCTTCTGTTAATTTGCTTGCTGTGTTTTAGTGGTCTTGAAATGGTTTAGTCATCGCAAACATGTGCCAGTCTCCTCAGGCTAAAAACCCTCCTTATCCATTAGATTTAGGATTAACATAGGTTTTAGCATAGATTAGAGTAACTTAGATTAGAAAAACAAAAGTATTAATAAATTGAAAGTGTTTCTCGCTCTTAGTGATCGACACCCTACTTACCACAAAACTCCCACCGACCGGGTACTCTGCCCGTTAAAGTGTTGTTTTTGGTTAAGTCGACAATATATAAATTTCAAACTTGAATCATAAAATTAACAACCACACAACGACACGATCAATCTTTTATTATAATGTTATCACCATTATTTTAGATTATTATTTAGTTTAAATAGCTAAAACCAAACCAACCTCTCCAATATATGATTTTACCTGTTTTCATAAAATATAAAAATACAAAAATAATCTTCCCTTAATCCTTAGAATTCTATAAGATCGTGATCAAGCCTTCCCAACCTATTCCTCGAGTGAACGATAACAACCCCCCAAGTCTTGCCTATACTACTACTACTACAACAATTAGGTGCTCTACCTAGGGAGTTGTAAAACTTCGTGTAGAAGTCTAACAACGACCGCATCAAGAACTTCCACGAACTAGACTATAATGTGCTAGTAAAGCTACAAGAATGTTGGTGGAAGATAAATGCTCATGAAGTCGCGTCATTCACTCGTTTAGAAAGTTATGGCCAAAGACCATATGTAAACTTCAAAACTAAAAAAGCTCATGAACCTTATCTTGATATTAACCATATCTTTGGTAGAAATTATGACACAAGCAACGCTGATATTACTCAAGACAATCAGGTACATGAAGAACACTAGGATGATCCCACTCATGAAGCATCTGTTTGCAAAATCAAGAGATTCGAGATGATGAAGTACTCATTTAATGCTGACGAAGAGTACATTGCCATAAAAGAGTCCGAGTACCTCAACCACTCAAAGGACAACCTCGACGCTTATCGAGAACTTTTGGGTATCATTAATGAGGGATGGGTCATGGCAACACTCGATGATAAATGAAGAAGGAAAAGAAAAAGTCTAACTTAAAGACTAGCTGAAAGAAAAGTGCTTACCGGGAGACAACCCGGTCATTTTTAATTGTTTGAATTGTAATTTTAATTGTTTTATTGAGTATTATCTTCCCAGACACTCAATACGGCGTATTGAACACTTATGGATACGCCGTATCGAACTTGTATGGATGTTATCATTTTTTAATTTCAGCATTTAATTTCTGCAAAACTTTAAAATTATTTGCTTTTACAGGACGCAATACGGCGTTCTACTAACTTGCTCATTTTGGTGATAAGTTTTTTGGGTACGCGTGGGGGCGCCAACTTGTTGTAACACCTCCAAATTGGGTCGCAGCGGAATAAGGGTCCGGGAGTGTTACTTGTTGGAATTAAAAGTCTTCTTGATGTTGTTAGTATTACTGCTGCTCTTATTGATGTTAATGCTGCTCAGTCAAAGTTAGTGCTGTTGGAGAATTTCAATGAAAATTATTCTAAGTGTTTAAGACTGCTGGTGAATTTACAACTGCTAGTACGCAGTTAGTACTGCTAGTGTAAATTGTATGAGATATTTTGGTAAAAGATATGTATAAGTTATTTGTTTAGAAGATTATGAATACTTAGAAAAGTATTGTAAGCCGTTTAGGACTCCTTGGTTTATAAAAGAAGGTCCTAGGGCATAGAGATTGATGAACCGCACCATACACAATGCACCATACCAATACGAGTCATTTATAGAATTATCATAGCTTCAAGGTATTTGTAACCCTAATACTTTGAGAGTATTCGTATTAATAATATTGGAGCTTTTGTTTGTTGAATTATATGTTCATATAATTACTGTTTCATTGATAGTTCTTCTTAATATTAAAGATTAGATTCCGCATAATCTTTAATACATTCAAAGTTTCTACTATAGTTGTGTTAGATTTATCTAATATAACTAAACCTTAAACAAGCTTAAGGAATTCGATCTATTAAAGTGGGACCAACAAGTGGTATCAGAGCTTGTTGCTTTGAGAAACTTTGCTAGAAGATATGGATCAAGATTCTGCACACATGGTGGTTGCATCCAAAGTTCCCATGCTCAAACCAGGTGAGTTTGAGTTATAGAGGATGAGGATTGAACAATACATCCAGATGATAGACTATGCACTGTGGGAAGTCATAGAGAATGGTGCAACCTTGCCAAAAACACAAGTTATGGAAGGTGTTACAATAGTGATGCCTATTACATATGCTGAAGATAAGGCTCAAAGAAGATTATAAGTGAAGGCTAGAAGTACTTTAATGATGGGCATTCCCAATGAACATCAGTTAAAGTTTAACTCTATAAAGGATGCTAAGCTGTTGCTGGAAGCTGTAAAAAAGAGATTTGGTGGGAATGCAGCTACTAAGAAGACTCAAAGAAATCTCTTAAAGCAGCAATATGAAAACGTTACTGCTCCAAGCTCAGAGATGCTTGATCAAACATTTGATAGGCTTCAAAAGCTTGTGAGTCAGTTGGAGCTTTTGGATGAAAAGCTTTCACAAGAAGATGTTAATCAAAAGTTACTAAGAAGCTTGTCACCTGAGTGGAACACACATTCTGTTGTGTGGAGGAATAAAGCTGAGTTAGAAACAATGAGCATGGATGATCTCTATAACAACCTCAAGGTGTATGAACCAGAAGTTAAAGGGATGTCTAGCTCAAGTTCAAGCACACAGAACATGGCTTTTGTGTCCTCTTCAAATAACAACACTAGTAGCTCTAATGAAGTAGTTAATGCTGCTCATGGAGTTACTACTGCTAGCACTCAAGTTAATACTGCTTACTCTACAAATATTGATAACTTGAGTGATGCTGTTATTTATTCATTCTTTGCTAGTCAACCAAATAGTCCTTAACTTGCACATGAGGACTTGCAACAAATCCATCCTGATGACATAGAAGAGATGGATTTGAGATGGCAAATGGCCATGTTGACTATGAGGGCTAGAAGGTTTTTGAAGAATACAGGAAGGAAGCTTACTGTTAATGGCAATGAGACTATTGGTTTTGATAAGTCCAAAATGGAGTGCTACAACTGCCACAAGAGGAGACATTTTGCTAAGTAGTGCAGAGCTCCAAGAAATTAAGATAACAAGAATAAGGAAAGCTTAAGAAGGAGTGTGCCTGTGGAAACATCTACTTCCACAGCTTTGGTGTCATGTGATGGCCTTGGTGGATATGACTGGAGTGATCAGGCAGAGGAAGGGCCTAATTATGCACTCATGGCTTACTCATCTTCAAGTTCTGACTCAGAGGTATCCAATGATTCAAATTGTTCAAAATCTTGTATGGAAACTGTTAAATTACTTAAATCTCAAAATGATCAACTATTAAGAGATTTAGAGAAATCTAGTATAATGGTTTTAGATTATAAAACAGGTTTAGAATCAGTGGAAGAAAAACTTGAATTTTATAAAAAGAATGAGTCTGTTTATATAGAAAAAATTAATGGCTTAAAATGGGATATTCAAGTAGGTGAAATAACTATTAGAGAGCTTAGGAAGAAGCTTGAAAAAATTCAAAAAGAAAAAGATAACATTCAGTTTAATGTAGATAAATTTGAAAATGCATCTAAAAGTTTAAACAAGCTCATAGAGTGTCAGATTGTTGATAATTGCAAGAAAAATTTAGGCTATGAAAAATATAATGCAGTTCCACCTCCCTACACAGGAAATTTCATGCCTCCAACACCTGATTTGTCTTTTACTAGTTTAGATGAGTTTGTTAATGAGCCTATAGTTGAGAATAGTAAAGCTATGTCTAGTGAAGAAGAGCCTAAGGTAGTTAGGAAGAATGATGATGCCTCAATTATTAAAGAATGGGTGTCAGATAGTGAGGAAGAAAATGTGTCTCAAACTAAAACTGAGAAGAAAATAGTTAAGCCTAGTATTGCTAAGATAGAGTTTGTCAAACCTAAGCAACAAGAGAAAACTACTAGGAAAACTGTTAAACAAGTTGAGAAACATAGGCAAAACACTCACAGTCCAAGAGGCAATCAAAGAAATTAGAACAATATGATGTCTCTAAAACTAGGAAGCAATTTTGAGATGTTTAATAAGGCCTGTTATGTGTGTGGAAGCTTTGATCATTTGCAAGTTGATTGCAATTACCATCAAAAACAGTTTCAAAATCAAAGGATGGTAAAACCTGTTTGGAACAATGCTCAAAGGGTGAATCATCAAAACTTTGCTAAAAGACTCACCCCTGTGCTAAAAAGAACATGGTTCCAAGAGAAATACTAATGAAGTCTGGTTTAGTATCAGTTAATACTACTAGACAAGTTAATACTGCTAGACAAGTTAATGCTGCTCACTCAAAAACAATAGTGAATGCTGCTAGACCAATGTCATATCTTTTTAAAATAGCACATTCAACTGTTAAAAGGCCCATTCATAAGAACACAGCATTCAAAAACAGTAATATTGATCAAAGGGGTAATACTGTTAGTGGTAAAAAAATTAATACTGCTAGGCCAAAAACAGTAGTTAATGCTGTTAAGGGAAATAGTTTTAATGTTGTTAAGGCCTCAGCTTTTTGGGTTTGGAAACCAAAGACTAAAGTTTTAGACCATGTTTCTAAACACAACAATGCATCAATCATCCTAAAGAACTTTGATTATATTAATGCACAAGGCAGATCCAAGTCAGTGATGGCTTGGGTCCCCAAAAGAAACTGATTTTCTTATCTAATGTGCAGGGCAATCCACAAATGGATTTACATGATCAAGGAGTGATTGATAGTGGATGCTCAAGGCACATGACAGGGAACATGTCCTATCTTACAAACTATGAAGAGATAGATGGAGGATATGTTGCTTTTGGAGGGAACCCCAAAGGAGGGAAAATCACAAGAAAAGCAAAGTGTTAGATTGATGATGGAAAAGCTTTTTGGAATGGAATTGGAGTTAATACTGGTGACTCAAAGTTAATGCTGCTAGGCATAACTTACTACTGCTGGTTCTAAGTTAATGCTGCTAGGCATAAAACTTACTACTGCTGGGTTACTACTGCTGGTTCTAAGTTAATGTTGTTGAGGGTATTTTCATAAATACTTCGATTAAGGGTTTCAATCAATCATTTAATTGATTTCAATCTTTCAAATACTCTCTAACTACAAACCCTAACTCAATTTTATCATCCATTATCAATACCCAACACAAATGGCGAATCTAAAGTTTGCAGATACTCACAATATGGTCGCATTTTTGTCTAAACCCGAAGAAAGTGATGGGTTTGAACAAATTGTGGATTTTCTGAATGCACAACCTATAAAATATGCTTTAACCGTTAATCCCACTATATATACTTCGTGTATCAAACAGTTCTGGTCTACTGTCAAGGCCAAAACTATTAATGGGGTAGTTTAGTTACATGCCCTAGTTGATGGTAAGAAGATAATTATCACATAATCAATTGCTATAAGAGATCTTCAACTAGAAGATGCTGAAGGTATTGATTGTTTACCAAACTCTACCATTTTTGAAGAACTTACAAGGATGGGGTATGAGAAGATTTCACAAAAGCTTACTTTCTATAAGGCATTCTTTTCCCCACAATGGAAATTTCTGATTCATACTATTTTACAATGCCTAAGTTCAAAGACTACTGCATGGAATGAGTTTAGTAGCACTATGGCATCTGCAATTATCTGCTTAGCTACAAATCAGAAATTCAACTTTTCAAAATACATTTTTGAAAGTATGGTTAGAAACTTGGATAATTTGTCTGGGAAATTTTTGATGTATCCAAGGTTTGTGCAAGTATTTCTGGAACAACAACTTGATGATATGTCAACTCACAAGAGAATTTACATTGCACCCTCTCACACTAAGAAGATTTTTGGAAATATGAGAAGGGTAGGAAAAGGTTTTTCTGGAAGAGTAACACCTTTATTTCCAACAATGGTGGTACAAAACCAACAAGAATTGGGTGAAGGTTCAGCAATTCCAACTGATCCCCATCACACACCCACCATTACTCAACCATCAACATCTCAACCTCAAAAGACTCAAAAACCTAGGAAGCCTAAGAGAAAGGACACTCAGGTACCTCAGCCTAGTGGTCCTATAGACATTGTTGCAGATGAGGCTGTCCATAAGGAGTTGGGTGATAGTTTGGTGAGGGCTGCCACTACTGCTTCTAGCTTATAAGCAGAGCAGGACAGTTTTGGGGTAAAAAAATTACCCGATACTAAGACCCAATAAGGCAAACACTATGAATCTAGTTCCCTAGGAACTACTTCAGGTGGTGGTCCCAGGTGCCAAGAAACCATAGGGGATACAATTTCTCAAACTAGTTTTGAGAATGTATCTACACAATTCTATGATCCACTACTCGCAAGAGGTAACACACTTCGAAGTGGTAAGGATAGTCTAAAACTTACTGAATTGATGGTACTTTGTACCAATTTACAACAACAAGTTCTTGATTTGGAGACGACAAAGACCACATAAGCAGAAGAGATTGTTAGTTTAAAGAGGAGGGTCAAGAAGCTTGAACAGAAAAAGAGGTCAAGAACTCATAAGCTAAAGAGGTTACACAAAGTTGGTATGTCTAGAAAGGTAGAATCCTCTGGTGATGAAGAAGATTTAGGTGAGGATGTATCCAAACAGGGGAGGAGGATTAATGCTATTGATGCTGATGAAGACATTACCCTGGTTAATGTTCAAGATGATGCTGATAATGAGATATTTGATGTGGATATTTTGACTGGTGATGAGGTGTTTGCAGAACAAGAAGTTGCTGCTAGAGGTGTGAATTTAACGTGATGGAGGTATCTTGTGGGCTCAGAAGCGTCTTACAGCTTGTAAAGAAAGTGTAAGAACACTCAAGGTAAAGGGGGTGTGATAAAGTGCCATGGTGTACCTGTTAGTTAGTTGCCAGTACTTTATGAAAGGTTGTGTGCTGCTACAAAAACAATGCTAATCAATGTATGATAATCCTAAGGAAATGTGGAAGATTGTGTTTGTACGGAGTGGGTACACCGTGACACTAACAGTGATCTTCATTAACGTACCGCATCTTAGGCACAAAAGTTCAGGACAAAGGCAAAGGGATAATGGTAGAACCTAAACCTATGAAGCCTATAAATAACAAATTTCAAATCATGCTTGATGAAGATATTGCACTTAAATTACAAGAAGAGATTAATGAAGGTGTAACAGTAAGTGCCAGAGCTGAAGAAGAAAAGATTATAGAAAGCCAATATGGCTAGGGATGACAATTCAGAGCAAAAGATGAATGTCTAATGTACCAGTGTTGGCTGGAAAGATGCGTAGCGTAGAAAGGTACAGAGCCGTTGACAATGGGAAGACAAAGCGTCACAGTGTGTAAAAATAACATATTCCTAAGTATCATAAGATGAGAAAAACACTGTTGCAGCTGTAAAGAGTGTGCTGGGAGAGAGAATAACCACTATCAACCGAAAATCAACAAGAAGAAGACCATGATTACTTATCTTAAGAACATAAAAGGTTAGAAGCACAAAAATTTGAAGTCTAAAGACTTTGATTCTTTTAAAGAATTGTTTGACAAAGCTTTCAAAAGGGTAAACATGTTTGTGGATTTTAGAACAGACTTGGTGGAAGGTAGTTCAAAGAGAGCTGGAGAAGAGTTAGAACAAGAGAGTACTAAGAAGCAGAAGGTGGATGAGGATAAAGACACAACAGAGCTTCAAAGTCTAATGGAAGTCATTCCAGATGAAGAAGAGGTTGCAATTGATGTTGTACCTTTAGCTACTAAGTCTCCAAAGATTGTTGGCTGGAAGATTCACAAAGAAGGAAAGAAAAGCTATTATCAAATAATGAGAGCTGATGGAAAGTCTCAAATGTACAGGATCTTTAGTCAAATGATTAAAAGTTTTGACATGGAAGATTTGGAAGACTTGTACAAGTTGGTAAAAGCTAGATATGGATCAACAAGACCAGTGGAAGACTTGGATTTGGTATTATGGAATGATTTGAAGACAATGTTTGAACCACATGTAGAAGATGAAATCTGGAAGTTGCAACAAAGGTATAAAGTTTTGAGCTAGAAGCTATTTGACTCATGTGGAGTACATTGATTGAGTTTGCAATCTAGAATGATTTACATGCTGGTAGAAAAGAGATATCCCCTTACACCACCTACAATTACAGATATGCTGAACAAGAAGCTTCAGGTTGATTATTTTAGTAAAATGGCATATCAGCTTCTTAAACTTCTCACAAAACAACTTAAGAATCAATAAAGTGTTTGGAAGCATCCTCCTGGTGATTATGGAGCTTTTAAATGAAGAAACTTGATGATTTTGAAGAAGAATATCAAGTTTAGGGGAGGATTTTTAGGATTAAGAGTCTTCTTGATGATGTTAGTATTACTGCTGCTCTTATTGATGTTAATGCTGCTCAGTCAAAGTTAGTGCTGCTGGAGAATTTCAATGAAAATTATTCTAAGTGTTTAAGACTGCTGGTGAAGTTACAACTGCTAGTACACAGTTAGTACTACTAGTGTAAAGTTACTACTACTAGTACAAAAGTTACTACTGTTAGTACAAAGTTAATGTTGCTGAAGGAGTTAATGCTGCTAGTGAAGAAGTTAGTACTGCTGAGTTAGTTAGTACTGCTTATGTGATTTGTATGAGATATTTTGGTAAAAGATATGTATAAGTTATTTGTTTAGAAGATTATGATTACTTAGGAAAGTATTGTAAGCCGTTTAGGACTCCTTGGTGTATAAAAGGAGGTCCTAGGGCATAGAGATTGATGAACCGCACCATACCAATACGAGTCATTCATAGAATTATCATAGCTTCAAGGTGTTTGTAACCCTAATACTTTGAGAGTATTCGTATTAATAATATTGGAGCTTTTGTTTGTTGAATTATAAGTTCATATAATTACTGTTTCATTGATAGTTCTTCTTAATATTAAAGATTAGATTCTGCATAATCTTTAATACATTCAAAGTTTCTACTATAGTTGTGTTAGATTTATCTAATATAACTAAACCTTAAACAAGCTTAAGGAATTCGATCTATTGAAGTGGGACCAATATTACTTCATAGATCAATAGCACAAGATATGAGAACGACCTCTAAATGAGTCGTTTAAAAATGATACATTGGATTTAATGAAATTGTTTGTTACAAAACTCACAACTTAACTTGTTCATTTTTGAAAATGTAATGATTTTAATACATAACAAATATCCCCAAAATGTGATGCAAGTAAATCTTTATGCAATATGACACCCAAAATAACGACATTCAATGTATCCTTGTTTCTTGTACCCTATTGACCTGAGAAAAACATGCTTTAAAACGTCAACATAAAGTTGGTGAATTCACAGGTTTAAGTAATGTATAAAGTAGGACCACAAGATTTCAAAGTGCATGACTATTGTAACACATACAATATCATAAAAATGTAATTACGTTTCCCTAAGCTCATGACACCGAAGCTCGACATGTATGAATTGCAATATAAATTTCCAACATTGCCCGTGTAGATGTTCAACCCGCAACATCCCAAATCCGACATGGTATACGTCCGTTAGTTCGGTACCACCGAAACTAGTAAGCGCTACTCACCCGAGCGGGGATGTCAATCCCAAATAGATCTATTTTGATAACATTTGCGCTTACATCAAGTAATTGACAGTTCATGATAATGGGCTTAGTGGGTTATCGCTACTTAGGCAAACACGTAATCTTGTTTAAAAGTGTACTTGCGTTCAAATATAAAATAATGCATGTTTCTCACCCCAAAAGTTGTAAATCATTGTAATCGTATAAATTGGGGCTATGAACTAACCTTAGTGAATGATTTGATTATCTAAATCAAATAGTGCAAATCGTCTCGGCAAATCTGAATGCAACCTAATTATGTATAGGTCGTATGAGTGTCATGTATTTAATATAAATACATCAATATATTTTTATAGAGTTACATCACCATCTAAATGTCTTTGTTTAATTTATAAACTTGAAACAATAATTAAATTGCATTTGTTAAATAAATGTCTAAGTATTTGTATTTGAAAAATACAAATATTATTTTTGTCAAATATTTGATTATTTGTTACCACAAGTTTTATGTTAGAACCACCATCCCTTTCTTTATAGTTTATATGCAAACATCATTAATAAAAAAAGAACAAGTACTTGCATTGCAAACAAATCGAACTGAACATAACATCATTAATAAGAATACCAGATCAAAAAAATCATCAACATTATAGTTATTTTTATTTTAATTACAAACTAATTAACTATGAGTAAGAAGAAATCAAAACCTTTGTCTGCACATTGTCAATATCCATGATAGCTGCCTCTGTGTCTTGAGTATTTTTGCTTTGGGTGGAGATGTGGAGGTGTTTATTTTTTTGCCTATGTGTTTTCAGTATTTATGCATTACGATGACTTAGGAAATGTAGGAGTGTAAAGTGTAATCGTATGAAAAGATTATGCAAATGATAAACTCAAATCTTTTAAAAAAATAGTTATCATTAAATCTTTTATAAAGATAAGAATATTTTACAAAATTTGAAAGGTAGCTGATGGCGGGGCGAGGCGGTTTTTCGGTCCGGTTTCTAATATGCACCCGAAAACCGCCCCAAACATTTAGTTTTTCTAAAAATCAAAACCGATCTCATCGGTTTTTCAAATGGTTCGGTTTCTTTGGTGCGGTTTTTTTGGTTTTTTCGGTTTCGAGTCGGTTTTTCGGTTTTTGTGCTCACCCCTAGTAAATATCGTAACTTCTTCGTTATAGCTTTGTTATTCGAGTCCTTTATATATTTGGAATCCTCATAAAATGTACTATCATAATAAAATATTCACAGAATTTATAAAACTTCGTACTGTTACAGTTTTTATAAAACATCTTTTATAAAAACACTTTTTATCGTAAACTAGTAAAAATCATAACTCTTTCGTTATAGCTTCGTTTTTCGAGTTCTTTATATGTTTGGATTCCTTATGAAATGTACTATCATAACAAAGTACTTCCAGAATTTATAAGATTTCAAATTGTTACAGAATATTAAAACAGTCCACATATAATTGATATATAATTTGTTTTATAAATTTTTGACATAATTAAATTATTACAAGTCCAATAATTTAATTAATAACACATCTTCCATATGTTATTAGTCCTCTAATTATTGTCCATCATTTTATATCCAAATAAAATGTCCACAACACTCATTTATTTATAACTTTATAAATAAACCTTTAACAAATAAATTCATAAACTAATTCTATAAAATAATCAATACTTATATAAAGTATATTCTTACATTTTAACATATTGTTAACATCATCTCATCATGGAAAATATAAATTCGAATTTGTTCAAGCTCATTTTATTTTATAAACTTATAAAATAAATGTAGATGGTGATTAACAATATAACAATATATAAACATGAAAATGAAGTACTAGAAAATATTAGGGTTTATGTTTATACATTAGGAATATGGATGAAGATGATACATAAAATTAAACCAAGTATTTAACCCTAAATACTTTCAAGAAACCCTAATTTTAACTTGAAAACCCTAACTTTTTTTGCTTGAATAACTCTTGGTAAACCAATACCCAAGCTTCCAAATCACTTTGTATCACCTTAGATATCACTAATAATAAACCTAGTACACTTGCAATACTTGAAAAATCAAAAGTATGAATTATCTTGGTGTGGTGTTGTATGCCGTGAGTTGAGAGAATGAATGAGAGGGAAAGACTTGAAGTTTCTACTTGTAATGAGATGTGTGTGTTAGTTTTGCTTTATGGCACCTATTTATAGCATGAGAGACTTGTAAAAACCATTTTTACAAAACCATGGAAGGTATTAAGGGTGCACGGTTTGGCTTGGCTTAGGATTAGGGTTTAGGAGTTAAAATATTACTAGGGACATGGTAAGTGTAAGAGAAAGCATGGCGTAATGTAAGATAAGTATGACTTGTGTAAGATTGATAAGAGTTGAGCTTAGGCATGCCTCTTTTATCCTTGATTTTAGCCGAACCTTATGGAGCATAGGTGACAAGAAGTTGCTAGTTGACTGAAGTACAAAGATAGTTATCCATCGGGTAAAAGAAACATTAGTTTAAGTAAAAGTGATTTAGTGGGGTGGTTGATTCATTTCTTTTGTGTTTGAGCTATATAGAATCGGATATGATGATAAATATGTATAAGTTTTTATAAAACTTTGTTAATCATGTAATAGTGGGTATTAGTTGAAGTATAGATGGGTTTATGGGTTCCCATGCATGCATGAAGGTGTTTTATTGCGAAACGTAGACGCTTTACGTAACCAATAAAATTAAAAAGGTGAAAAGTCAATAATTATCTTTGAAATAATTATATAACACTTACTTGACGTAAACTTTTATTTGTTTGATGCCCGTTTACGTTAAAGGTTGATTTTAAGTTTACGCAATTTAACTTAACGATAAAGTTTAAAAGTAAACGCGTAAATCCCTAAAAATAAATAATTGAGGAATGTGAAGTCGTAAAATGACCTGAAATGACGGATTATCACATTTGTTATTACAATAATAGAGGGGTGTAGAATACGAGGGATTAACTCACTTGAAACCGGGATTAGAAGCTCGTTCTTGCGAGGGGGATTTGTACTAAGTGAATATAAATGGTGATTTCCTGCTAAAAACAAAGTATACCGTTAGCCTTACCTCGGGAGGGGGGTCTCGCGATTAGACTCTGGTGTGAGAGTAAGTACTTGTTTATAAGTAGTATATGTGTAATTTGGTTGTGAAAAATCATACCATTAGGAGTGCTTTGGTAACTCCTTATATAGGCTGGTGTCGCTGTCGATCGCATGGGTCACGAGGTGGGATTCACCCTATTAACCGATGGGTAATTGATGAGGTGTCATTTTATACACTTTTTCGAGGCCATTTAACCCCCTAAATCATGCAAATATGTCCAGATTATGTGCTTAATCATTTGTTTTTAGGTTTTTAGCACTTGGATGACATTTGGAGGAAATACACGTGACTTGGGCTCATTTGGAGAAGAAACAGACAAGATTACGACTCTACACCAAGAATCATGAAGAATTGTGCATACAGAGCGTAGAGACGGCGTCGCCATCATAAAGCGACGGCGTCAGGATCTTCATAGTGACGGCGTCAGAGATCTAGCGACGGCGTCAAGACGTGGCCGACTTAAAGAGGATCTAGAATCATCCACGTGGCGACGGCGTCACGACTTTAAAGCGACGCCGTCGCACCATTTTTACTATATATACAAAACCGATTTTAGGGTTTTAAGTGTGTAACTTTTTATAACTTTTAAGAACTGAACCCTACGGATTTTGTTAGTTTTTAGGCCGACTTTAGGGCCTCAAAACCCTATTGTAACTGACCTTGATCCATGTTTTAATCAAGTAAGATTATCTATCTTTAATCATTCAATATGTCTATGTGTTGTTTGATTGATTTATGTTCTTGCTTTCTTTATAACATGTTAGGCTAAACCCTCCTTTGTATTTGCTTATGATTGCATGAAAGTTGGATCGTAGATCCTTTTACTGTTGCTTCTTGTGATGGATGTGCGCGTTAGGCTTTAGAAAACTAGCCATAAGATATTAAATTGGCATAGACGTCTAGGGAAACGCGAGTGTGTAGAAAGGATACCATCGGTAACAGTCTTCATACTACCTTACCCCTAATATGGTTGATCCCTCTTAAGATATTTCAATTGCATTTAATATACTCTTAGGGGCCTTGTAATAGTCTTCATACTACCTTACTTGTGCGTTGCCTTAACGAAATATTAAATAGACGACGGGTTCGTGTAATTCGTTCATGACTTAGGAAATACTTACACAAATCATCACGAGTGTGACAAGGCAACAAGATTAGGAGAAGCAATCTAATGAGTAATGCATGATTAAGCAAATACATCATTTTATCATAAAGTTATCACCAGTAGTATAGATTATATTTAGTTTAATTAATTAGTTAATTAACCAACCTCTTAAACCATTAATTTTACTGCTTTCTATAAAATATAAAAATACAAAAATAATCTCCTTTCAATCACGTAGATCTCGGCTAAGCCCTGTTCGAGCCTTCCCAACCTATTCCCCTAGAGAACGATAACAACCCCCGAGTCTTGCCCATACTACACTGCAACGATTAGGTACACTGCCTAGGGAGTTGTAAAATGTTTTGTAGAAGTCTCTACGACTACCCCACATTAAGTTTTTGGCATCGTTATCGGGGAATAGTTAGGTTTCGGTCATTGTTTAACTTAGTTCTACTCGCTTGATTCCTATCAAGTGAGAATTTTAATTCCAATACATTAGCTTTCTTGTAGTCTATCTTTTCTTTGTGTTATTTGTTTACTAATCCGTTCTCGTCAACCACCATAGGAGACGCGAATCCTATCCGTACTCTTGGAGATTACTCCAAACCTAGCCACGAAGGCTATAGGAACACCATTGAGCTCCCCAAAGGGAACAATGTGGTGCCTCTTTGATCCGACACCATCCGGTTGGTGCAAAACGGATGCTCATTCCACGGACTTCGGTCCGAGGATCCAAACCAACACCTTAAGGATTTTCTTAAACTAGTGGACTCACTTGACCTTAATGGTGACAATAGGGAAAGAATGCACCTGCGTTTATTTTAATTTTCCCTTCGCGATCAAGCTAGCAATTGGCTTGAACGTCTTCCAGCAGGATCCATCACCACATGGGATGATATTACTACTCGTTTTCTTGCTCAATTATTTCCACCGAAAAGGACTACAAAACTCCGCAATGACATCCTTATGCTCCAACAACATCAAGGAGAATCTCTTTCTGAAGCATGGACTCGTTTCAAGGACTTACTCTAAAAAGTCCCTCATCATGGCATCGACCTTTGGCTCCAAGTCCAAATCATTTATGACCATGTCACTCCCGTCACAAGACAAATCATCGATCAATCGGCCGGTGGCAAGCTTCATGACAGACACGCCGAATAATCATGGGCATTATTAGAGAACCTCGCCCTCTATGATAACGAAAGTTGGAACGACCCAAGGGACTTCGCTAAACCGGTCAAGGAAATCTCTTTGCCTCAAGATGTCCCGAATACATCTGATCGTCGTCTAATCGAGCTCAAAAATCAAGTCCAACGATTGATGGAAGCTCATCTTGCTCCTAAGCAACCTATTCAAGTAAACAAAATTACTTCTTCATGTGAGATCTGCAGTGGTCCCCACGACACTCAGTACTGCATAGAAAATCCTGAACAAGCCTTTGTTGAATATGCATCCTCGCGTACCGATGAAGCGGGAGGTGAGTGGTACACTTTTAAACCCCAGCAAAACAATCTTGGTGACACCTACAATCCGTCATGGAGAAGTCACCCAAACCTTAGGTGGAGACAACCCCAAAATTCTCAAAATAATTTTTCAAACCCACCTAACCGGTTCCAATCCAACGGTTTGATCCCGAACCATTCCTTCTACAACAATCCTTAAATATTTTAATAATCAATCAAATCTCGAAGGATTGGTGTCTAACTTCATGGCATCTCAAGATGCTAGATTGTCTAAGTTTGAAGCCAATTTCAAACAACAACAAAGCAAGATGACCAACAAAATTAACACAGTCTTGAAGGCCATCATCGATTAAATTGCTGGAGCTCTTCCTAGTGACACGGTTAAGAACCCAAAACTGAACGTTAACTCTACCTCTCCAGTTTTGTCTGCTCGTTCTTACCAAATGGAAGACCCCCAATGCTCAACCTAAATCCACGGTTCGATCAACACTATCACAGTCCATCAAAGTGACCCCCATAATGACAAGCAAGAGGAAGATGAACAAAAAGGAGAAGGCAACCCCAAAAACACTAACGCCACTGAACGCAGGGAAGAACAATGGGATACACCACAGCCAGTGCTGAAAAAACCAACTGCAGGAATGACAAGGAAAGAGAAATTGAATGGTTAGATGTCGAAGAAGCTATGGATTTAGTTGATACAAGTGAGGAATCGGTCTATGAGTCATTAATTAAGGAGGATGACTAAAGTTTTTTCACTGGAATTATGGACTTTAGGATTCAAAAAAATGGGTGACCTAGGAAACCTTAAAATCCCCTACATGATAGGACATAAATTCACGGCTAACACATACATTGATGTTGACCTACCACAATTGAACATCATGTCCTTAGCCAATTATAACTATGTTAGAAAGAATAGATACGAGTATAGGGGAGGAATTTCGTTTTTGGATTAGGAAGGGACGTGCACGTATTTGTTGAAAATATGATACGTCATGGATTTCACCATTCTAGAAAATATTGAGACTAATATTGACCCTAGTCTGTCCCATGTAGTATTTGGGCGGCCCTTCGTTGAAATCGCCTGCCTAGCTATAAATAGGAAATACAGGTTAATGACTTTCATGAATGAAACTACAGAGATCACCTTTAAAACACTGTATAAGGACCCGGAGAGGAGCAAATTATATAGTGAAGGTCATGGCTTATTTTCATCTAGAATAATACTCAATGAAGATGACTATGATAGAGGGTGTAGGAAACAATCTGACTTAGAAGATAGATTTTATAGAGACACTTAATGTAACACGGGGCATCAAGAACCAGAATAAAGTTTGACGATCTCAAGTAGAAGTGTGTTATAAAACTTAATTTTCACATGTTTAATTAATGCACTCTTTTACATTTCTTAATTTCCTTATTGGTTAGTAAAGCTCTCTTACGGTTTGCAATTCAATACACCCAATTCAAGCCATGCGTGTGGGGAAACACCATCATAAGAACCAATACTATACTTTTAACTATTACTACTCCATTTATAAGCTCAATACAAAGAAGATTATATCTTATTTATCATTCATTATTACCGTTTCTAGATAGCTCTGTTATACACCGAACAAAAGAAAGATATCGTAGAGAGCGTTGAGAAAATCTCATTAACACACTGTATCTTGAAAGTGAGCGTCGTTGATGTGTATCATTAAGGGTCTGTAGAGCAGAGTTAATGAGATGACAGCGTCGCTGAAAGATGTGTGAACTGCTTAGGATGTGGAGAGATAATATCTTGGAACTTCATGTCAACTAGCAACTTCTTGTCACCTATGCTCATAAGGTCCGGCTTAACTAAAATCCAGGGAATAACATATAAAGGAGGCTATTCCGCCTAGCCTAACTTATCAATCCTTACCACCAAGTCATACTTATCTTACATTACACCATGCTTTCTCTTACACTTACCATGTCCATAGTAATATTTTAACTCCTAAAACCTAATCCTAAGCCAAGCCAAACCGTGCACGCTAACTGTTTTATTTCAGGATACATAAAGATGGAGATGGTGATGCCTCATTCCAGCTGAAGTCGGATTCATTACCACATGCTCATGCTCAATCTACAAAGACATTCTATAAGCATCAAGATTCAAGAATCATGAAAGCTCAAGAATTAAAGACAAAGACTTCCGCACAAACTCTGATATACAAGATCTTCCTTCAAAGATATCAAGTCTATCAAGGGAGATTGTTAGCAAGCTTTCAAGATGATGCAAAGTATGAGCATGTTGGTCAAGACACAAGATCGCAAGGTGGCAAAGACGATCAAGACAAAAGGATAAAGATTTAAAGATCTCGGACGCAAAGACGAAGTCAAAAGACAATGACAAAGGCTCAAGATCAAAGATCACAAAGCATGAAGGAACAAGCCTACAACGTAGACAGAGACAAAGATCACAAGAGCTTAACGACAAAAGCAATCTCATTGATCTCATGAAGGAGTGTCACAATGAACTCACTTCGGGGGAGATTGTTAGCCTCAAAATAATGAGTCGAACAATGGAAGTTCGTTCATAACTATATTAGGTCTCAGTCATTAAATAATTATACGTTGTAATAGGCTACACGGGTAAACGGGCTCTTAAATGTAATCTAACCGGTCACGTGTATCGGGCGAAAGCCCAAGTAATCCCGAGCCCGGCCCGTAGAAATACCAAGGCATGAAAGCCTCTTGGTATTAAGTATAAATACCCCTCTCCAAGTATGGAGAGGGGGTTGGTTACTATTTTTCTCATTTTGAGTGTATGTGAAAACCTTCCACCTCTTTATTTCTCTCTACAATTCTTCCATTCTTCTCATCTTATTTTTCTTGTTTCAATAATGAAGTGAAAGTGATATTTGGTTCCGACAATATTGTTAATCACCATCTATGTTTATTTTATAAGTTTATAAAATAAAATGAGCTTGAACAAATTTGAATTTATATTTTCCATGATGAGATGATGTTAACAATATGTTAAAATGTAAGAATATACTTTATATAAGTATTGATTAATTTATAGAATTAGTTAATGAATTTATTTGTTAAAGGTTTATTTATAAAGTTATAAATAAATGAGTGTTGTGGACATTTTATTTGGATATAAAATGATGGAAAATAATTAGAGGACTAATAACTTATGGAAGATGTGTTATTAATTAAATTATTGGACTTGTAATAATTTAATTATGTCAAAAGTTTATAAAACAAATTATATATCAATTATATGCGGACTGTTTTAATATTCTGTAATAATTTGAAATCTTATAAATTCTGGAAGTACTTTGTTATGATAGTGCATTTCATAAGGAATCCAAGCATATAAATAACTCGAAAAACGAAGCTATAACGAAAGAGTTATGATTTTTACGAGTTTACGATAAAAAGTGTTTTTATAAAAGATGTTTTATAAAAACTATAACAGTGCGAAGTTTTATAAATTCTGTGAATATTTTATTATGATAGTACATTTTATGATGATTTCGAATATATAAAGGACTCAAATAACAAAGCTATAACGAAGAAGTTACGATATTTACTAAGGGTGAGCACAAAAATCGAAAAACCGACTCGAAACCGAAATAACCAAAGAAACCGCACCAAAGAAACCGAACCATTTGAAAAAACGATGAGAGCGGTTTTGATTTTTAGAAAAATTGAATGTTTGGGGCGGTTTTCGGGTGCATATTAGAAACCGAACCGAAAAACCGCCCCGCCCCGCCATCAACTATCTTTCAAATTTTGTAAAATATTCTTATCTTTATAAAAGATATAATGATAACTATTTTTTAAAAAGATTTGAGTTTATCATTTGCATAATCTTTTCATACGGTTACACTTTACACTCCTACATTTCCTAAGTCATCTTAATGTATAAATACTGAAAACACATAGGCAAAAAAATAAACACCTCCACATCTCCACCCAAAGCAAAAATACTCAAGACACAAAGGCAGCTATCATGGATATTGACAATGTGCAGACAAAGGTTTTGATTTCTTCTTACTCATAGTTAATTAGTTTGTAATTAAAATAAAAATAACTATAATGTTGATGATGTCAGTTGAATTAGTTTGTAATTAAAATAAAAATAACTTTAAGGTTATGCTACTATTAATCTTATTTGAGTAATGTCAATTGAATTTTATCTTTATCTTTATATTATATGATAACTTACTAGTTGTTTGTTTCGTTTATGGATGAAACGAGTTAAGTTTGAATCATATCTTTTGACTTTAAAGGTAACAAATTGTTAAATTTTAAGGAAAACATAAAAACCGAAAAGAAAACCGAAACCGAACCGATTTATTAAAAAAACCGAAAAGCTGAAACTAAAAAAACCGAAACCTCCCCTCACTTGAAATCAAGTGTGAGTGAGAGTAGTAGTGAACACTATAAGGGTATAAATTTACTACTGGGTAGGGAAATGATAAATTAGAACCATACCGCTGATGAGATTTCATTTCCCTTTTTGTCTTACCGGTTTCGTGTGATGATTAGCATACTTGGTGTAGTAATTTCCGAATGAAGGCTCAAAATCATATGTCTTTAAGAGCTCCTTTAAATCGTTAACAGGGTTACTATCAATCTTTTTAGAAACCCTGGTGTTATCAAAAAACTCCTCCCCGAACTCGTTCAAATATTTGTTCAAAATAAGATTAGTACCCGGTGCTACATAATCGTCATCGAGCGATGTGATGTGACTTGTCTGAGGGTTCAAAGGTTGCATCACGCCATCTTGTAGAGGAATATCATAATCTTGTCCTTCCCCCCTCCCTTACAACTTTCTCCTTATCATGGACTAGTCCTAGTGGCATATACAGTTGCACCATTGGTTCAAGGTTAGGTAAAGTGTGTATGGTAGGTATGAGTATTTTCCTAAGCCTATCTACATCCTTGACTATAATGTCCTAACCGTCATTCGTGTTTCCTTCATCCTCTTGGACTTTTATTTTATGAATTTCCTCAGGAATTCTAATCATGCAAACAGTTTTCGCGTGGGTCTATAAGGGCTGCCATTTATTCATTTCAATGTCCTAGAAACGATGTAGGTGGTACACGAGTTTGAGCAACTGGTAAGTCACGAGGAACCGGCTCCTTTATGTTTTCCTTACCCATTATCGTTCTTGTCTTGTCTTTTTCACCTGTATTAGTGAGGATTGTCTGGGTTAATTGATAAGCTTTTTCTTGCAGGTTCTTTGTTGTACTTTTAAGTGCCCTTATGTTTGAGTCTGTATTTTCAATGAATGTCCTAATCCATTCATCCTTCGCGGCCTATTTTTTAATTGATTCTTCACAAAACTTGATGATGGTTTCCTCCAAGGATCCCACATACTTGCTCTGCTCAACTTCCTTGTCCTCTTTTTTGAGAGGACACTCTTTGGTTAGATGCGCCCATTTGAAACTTGCTTGAATGGCATCAAAGTTATCTGAGCTATCGTTGATTCTTTCCCTAATGATTGTTTCATCATACCAATCATGTGAATGTTCTGCCATGATTTGTATTGATTTAAGGGCTTGCGTTGGTGTCATCAAAGAAATGATACCCTCTAGAGTGAGCATTCTGTGGGTAGAGATGTCTCATCAGTTGTAGAAGATTAAAGTCTATCTTAATGATTGTTTAGATCGTGTTGCGGACATTTAAACAGCGGATCATTGTACCTTTCCCAAGCATGATACAATGTCACGTCCATCTTTTGTTTGAAATTGCGGATTATTTCTAATTTCTTGGTAGTTTTAAAAGGTGGAGAATATTGCCTGATGAATGCTTTCTCAAGAAGGTCTTATGTAGTGACTAACCCTGCTGAAAGTCTGTTTATCCATCTCAAGGCTAGCCCTGAGTGTTATAGGAAACATTCTAAGCATGACATCATTGTGAGTGATGCCAGGGGAAAGTGGTAAGATCTTCGATCTCTAATTACCTGCCGCAACATGTTCGTGTCGCATCCTCATCATCAAGTACCTTCTTGATGTGTTTGCGTCTTAATTCCATCATAAGTTGCTATTGATCTTGTACTCAACGTTCATTGCCGAATCTAGTGGTTTCACAGCCGGTCCTAATGTCATCTTGGACCAAAGCTAAGGTATTGCTCATGGTGAGCGTTGTGATGATATTCAACGTAATCTTCCATATGTGAAAGTTAACAATTAAAAAAAAAAATAGCAGACACAAACTTACAAAAGAAATTTGAAAATAAAAATATATACAGAAATTCCAAATTATAACTAATTTTAGTTCCCCGGCAACGGCGCTAAAAACTTGATGCATAAAATTGTATTAAATAATTATTTGCCAAGTTTTAAATTTATAAAAACTCTTCTACCGAATACACGCTACTAACGAGAGAGAAACGTCCTGTGTATGTAGTGGCAGTGCTAGTTGGTAAATCTGAGGTCATCCCAAGAGCTAAGGGCACTAATTCTAATTTGATTTTTGTCACGTTTGAAAATGGTTTTAAGATTGATTTTTAAGACTTAAGAAAAGTAAATGCAGGAAAATAAATTGATACAAGTAATCAAGGAGAAAAGCGTGCTGGCATAGACCTTTTATTACTATTGTTATGATTACGTTTTCCTATGCAATGTTCAATTACAAGTTTCATTGGTGGTTCTAATATCGTCAGACCCGAATTGGCATTTGAGGTCTATCTTATACTTACTCTGTGATCCCAATTCCCCTAGGATCACACGGGCAAGGCATCCAAGTTTGTAGTGGTTAATCCTCAACAATCATTAAGACTAATTATATAATCTACACAGATTATTAACCCTCTCTGAAAGAGTTTCTGTGCTTTTTAAGTGGGTAATGTGGACCAAAGCGGCGGTTATAATATGATTAATTCCTACACTGGGTGATAGGTGTCAATCTACCCTTGTCCCTAATTAATCCACGTTTAACTGGTAAGTTAATAACAGGCTCACTACCACAAGTAAAATACATGGATAGGCCTAGCCACATAAGAGTGCTTAGCTACTTATAGCAACAGTAAGGCAAGAAGTAAATGAAGAAATCTTGGATTGATAATTCATAATTCTTACAAACTGAGTTTATGAATGATTAATGCTAAAATGAAGGACAGTGATTCTCCCTTAGAGTTTTGGTGGAATGCTTCGTCTTCTAGAGGCCTTGTTTGCCTCTTGGTACTGTGGGGTGAAGCGTGAAGTGAGTGATCGACAAATAAGCCGAGTGACGGGCTCTATTTATAACGTCTCAAATGTTACGATGTAACATTTTATGAACACATTACGTCGTAACAATGCTGATGTGGTTTCCCATGTTCCAGGCTTAATTGATGCTACGGCGTAACCGTATCGCCATGGTTACGCCGTAATGATGACTCGGATGCCCAATGCTTCTTCAAATGATAGGTTACGACGTAAAGGTGATGGAGATGTTACGCCGTAACAACTGATGCTGTGTCATTTCTTCATTACTCTTGATTACGGCATAACTCATGCGGGGAGGTTATGCCTTAAAAGCCTTGAATGTCATCACTTCTAGAATTCCATGTCTAAGTCCCGCGTCTTTTGCTCAAATGCTTGCTTTGCTCCTGAAAACTAAATATAGGAAATTAAGTAGTGTTTTTAGATATTTATAACATATTTACAAGCATTTTCGTAGGGAATTTAATACCAAAAAGTATTATCTTTTCGATGTTATCAATGTACCAACTATTTTTGATCATGAAAGAATAGAGGCTACATTAAGAGACATGATGAGAAATCAGTTTAAAGATGCTGCAGAATATGCCTACCATTTGGAACAATCAAAAAATTATATGGAGAATCGGATAGTATGGTAAATTAGGCAAGAGGATATAAGACGTTCAAAGCCATATGCTCTTGTTTTCTATGGTCCCCAGAGAAATCTGAATGAACCTCTAAGGTATCTGTACAACAAGGATTTATTTTGAAGTATGGGAATTCTGAGGAGAGGAAGTATGTGCTTTCACTTCACAAGATACACGCTGTTCCATTTCCTGAAGAAGATTTGAAAGAAAAGATGAATTCATGTGTAAATAGAAGTGGAATTTCAAGACTTTCACACGGAAGAAGCACGGTTGTCAATCCAACCACTAGAAAGATTCATGGCATTAAAATAATGAACATTATCAATAACATAAGAGTTAGAGATAATTCTAGAAGAATATGTCTCTATTACAAGATTAATGAAGCTGTCTGGTTAATACTGAACAACAACACGGGCTTAATTTTATGGAACAAATTATTATGATAAGAGAAAATAACAAACCATATAGCTTTTCTGAGGCTGACTTCAAGTATCTGAACAAGAATGATATTAAAGATATGTACTACCTTTTCCTAAACAAGAAAGTTAACTACCGTAAGAATAAGTTGCTAAATTCATTAATGACATTCATCATGAGCTGTGTAATCTGGGAGAGGGTTCATGAGTTTTAACTAGGAATAGAAAGCTATCAGATCAAGATCAATTCTTAACCGCCGCCAACGTTGATATTCCCATGGTTATGAAAGCGTAGTTGTGGATCCTTACTTTATTGTGATTAAACGAAAATAGGGTTTAATTTAACTTAAACAAACAAATATGAGATAGGGTTATGGATTTGGTTGAGTTTGTTAAAGTGTGTGATGTAACGCTGGTGGAGGAGGTTTTGAAGGAAGTTAAGATGAAGATCTTTGAGACTGAGTTTCTAAAGAAGGCTCCACTGCTAGGTGAATTAGACCTTAATATAATGAAAGCATTAAAAAGAGAAATAACAAAGCGTCTAAGACATCGTAAGCAGATGAGAAGGTGGGAGTCATTCGTGAATGAAAGACCAATTCTACCGACGATGAGGCGTAAGTAATAATCTACCCTTAAGGAGAGATGGTTAGGAATAGAAAAGTGTTTATTATTAACAATGAATTGGTCTTGTAATAAATAGTATTTTAGTTTATATTTATAATGTAATAAGTCAAGCTTGGTCAAACTTAAGTAAATGTTGACCAAGTAAGACCAAGTAGGTAGGTAGGACAAGTAGTATAAATACCTCATTAGTGTAGAGATTTCGAGTTATTGATTTGTAATCTCCCTCCCTTCCCCCCATTCTTTTTCCTTTCTTAATAAAAATTGAAAATGTGTAAAAATACTCTCTAGCATCCTCTTTCTAATCCTTAACCGATCCTATGTTAACCAATGCATACATGACGTACTAAAATCTCTAGAAAAATACTTGAAATTATCCATTTTCAAGTATTTCGTCTGTTTTATATCTTTGTCTAAAAACATAGCATTTACATAGTCTAGTTACAATTTATATTCATCATTAGATTTATTACTATTATTTTTAAGTTACCAAATTTAATAAACCCTATCTCGCTTACTTAAAAAAATATTTTAGAAGTTCCGAACGCATAGAAAATATATAAGTGATACTATAATATTTTGTTAAGGATTTTATAGCTCATTCAGACTCAAAAACGCCTAAAAACCTCTTTTTATGTTTCAAACAACTCATATTTTTCAAGCAGAAAGTCTATAAAATTTCGAGATTTTAGTCAGTTTTTACAAGGGCGTAACTCCTTCATTATAAAGATTCACGGAATGGTCAAAAGCTACGTTTCAAGAAAAAATCACGATCTACAAGTTTTCTCTTATAAGTATTACCCGACTCGGACCTGAAATGGGTCAAAAATACGAAAATGTAAGCTGGACAGATTGTGTCGAAAATAGTTTTTGGCTGGAAAAGTTACTAGTTTTTATCCAAACTTCATTTGGTCGCAACTTACTCGTTTTAAGTCCGTTTTTAGCGATCTTTATATCCACGCGTTCGTATTTAACTGTACTAACATATTTTTAACTTTTTAACTTTTTAACTTTTTAAAGTGGATTCAACTAGTTTTATTTCATAGAAAATTTGGACAACAAGTATTTTACCCTAAAACTACGCTATATTTTTAGCCGCAAGCATCACAACTTCCTTTCTAGCTTAAATCCCTTCCACCGATTGTTACTAACACTCAAATAACTTTAAGACTACTTATCCCTTCCACTCATTGTTACAATAACACTAAAAACCACTTTTAACACATAAATCATATTCTTAACCTAAAAGTACAATAATAATAAGATTAAGTTCCAAAACCTAACCATGTTGTATAACCCTATTTATTTTGTTAGTTTCTTTATAAAAACCTTTTTTACACAAAATGGTGATGAGATGTGTGCTATTAAATGAGAATAGGTGAAATATAAGTGAGAGTTTTCTTACAAAAATGAAGAGAAAAGATATATAATGTCCCGAAAACGATCTTGTATCTAACCCGAATATTACCATAAAAGAATCACTAGCATAAAATGTAACCCAATATTTGAGATCAAGAAAATACACACCAAGAGTGTGTGTTGTGTGTGTTCGGCCGACCCCCAAAGAAGAGAGAAAGGGAGAGATTTTTGTTGTATGTGTTTTAGTGTGTATAAGAAATGGTTAAATGGATGTGTAAATTATGTGCCTAACATTTAAGCAAAAATGGGAATCCTAGGATGCTAGGGACTATTAGGAGACCAAGGTGAGAAAATGATGGTATAGGTCTTGTACCATGGGAGATATAACACAAAAAAAATATGATGATGGTGTGTGCTGTGTTGGTGTGCGGAACGAAAACCACAAGGGAAAAGAGGGGACCAAACTATTTTCAAACTTTGAATTTTTACATCATTTCTAGATATTTTTGGGTATTAAGGTAACACATACATGCATGTAAGGTAAGTGAACTAGTAAGTATTTTTACGTAACACGTAAAATTTAAAACACACGACACAATAAAATATATCCGTAAAGTCGTAACGCGTCAGTTACGAGTAGACTATGTTATTCAAAATCCGGAACGCATCCGAAGTCGTTTTTGCTAAAACGCGGTAAATTTAACGGTTTTACGTAAAAATTAAATACTCACGAAACAATAAATACTCAAATAATTTGATAAATTTAAATCTGAACACGATAGTTGCTACAGTCTCCCCTATTAAAAAAAATTGTCTCAAAATTCAACTAATACTACTTATGAATTTGATATGATTTGTCACCAAGCTCAATGATTTTGAAGAGTCGGTTCAACTTTGGGTTTACCCAAAATCACCATCAATCGAGACCACACAAAAGCATTTAGAGTGCCAAAAGATACGCAAGGAAGCTTTAGGTACTAAAAATGGTTATGCGCCAATATGGCCTTCCAACAAGTCGCTAAGACTGTTAGGATGCATCGTATAATCTTTCTACAAGTCGACTACCAACATGATTTCAACTCCTAGCTGGAGCTAAGACTATTGGCTCAATAGGAATATAGAATTCACAACTAGATAATATTAACACTAATGCTCACATACGCAATTTATAAGCACACAACTGGTCCAAAGAAATATAGTGGTTAGCATAGCTTAAAGTATTTGAAAATAAGACTTTTTAGTCTTCTATGATAGCCGAGTTCCTTCTAACAGATTTGTGGATAATGGCGGGTTATGTCAACCGTCTATCTCTTATTCCTGACCAACAAGTGGTGAACGATATGTATGCTCCTATAAGTTTAGTTATTGATGTTTCCTTTTTATGCTTATCTGTAAAGGTTGTTACAAGAACTGTAACTAAAGTAACTACTGTCTCCAACCTACGTGAAACCGAGTTGCAACATGCCCGAAGCATGTTTTAAGGTATAAATGTTAACTTGCTCAAGTATTACATTCATTGTACACCTAAATGGTCCTTGAGTGTACCATACATCATGACGGAAGGCGACTACTCCTATCTGAACCGTTGTATATGAGCATTAAATTTTGATAGGGTATTGAATTGATAGCTGTCGTTTGTCAATTCATTACTTACTGTCTATCAAGTCATGTCATTCTTCAGCTCGAGACTTTTTGTTCATTAGAGTCCTCAGACATTTTTTTCTAATTTTCCTATAGGGTAAATTTATGTTGTCGTGACGATTTGGACGGTTTACGATAGTTGGCCTTGACTTTCGAGCAAGTCAAGCATGTCTCATCATACATGGCGATATCCTCCTACATTCTTGACCACCGATAGTATTACCTTGTATTTTTATACATCTTATCACTAGAAAAATTGAAATTTACGTCTATGGATTGCCCTCATGATAACTCCCTCAAATCACTAGTTCTCGGGATTCAAGCCCTATTCCGTCCTTGAGCGAATTCCTCAAAAAATCTTTAAGCTATGAACAACTTGAGTCTACTTAATCTCGCATCTCATAAAAAAAATAAATGTATTCTTACAAACACTAATGAGTGTTGGGAGAAATCAAAGGTTGCTTAAGCTTTTAAAGTGTGTTAAGATTCGAATGTCTTCTCGTGGCTTATTGTTTCACTCGAGTATTCTGTACACGAGGTTTTGAACTTGTCTAACTAGCATTCCCAATGGTCGTACTTGTAAAGGTATCAATCTTTACTCTTCACTCAGGGCATCTACTACGATGTTTGCTTTGCCTAGATGACACTTGAATTCGCAATTTGACTTACTTTGTAGTTCCACTCATCTCCTTTTTCTCACACTGAGCACTTTCTAGTTGAGGAGATGTGAAAGGATCCGATTGTCAGTAGCCATCATACTCTTCGTACCATAAATAGTTAGTGTTCTTCTAAGTCGTAAGTGATAATGAATAAACGGTTCCGAGCTCCAAGTCGCGCGTCGTGTAATTCTTCTGACGTTCCTTGTGTTGTCTCGTTGAGTATGAGATAACCTTGTTCCTCTGCAATAGTATGTAATCCAATCATGCGTTGGATAGCCTATGCTTCAATGTTTGTGATGCTTCTTCTTATTATTCCCGAAAGAGATTCTTAGCGTAGTTACTCGACACCGTTAGTGGTTGAGAGATTTTAAGAAGTTTGAATAGGTTTTTAATTTTATAGCCGGTAGCCTAGACATCAATAGGTGTTCTATAGGGTAATGTTCCATGCTTAAGATCCACAGTTTAGTTGTGGGAATCTTTAACGAAGTGTGTACGACAATAGAAGGTATGTCGTCGATAAGTAGGGTATTGTCATCGCATTAAGTAGGTATGTCGTCGTTGTGATACAGTAATATATAGGGTATTTAGAAGGGAATAGATAGATAATAGATAGATAATAGATAGGGGTGTCATAACCGAATGTGGGAAGTCTCAAAAGTTTTCCACAAATCTTCATTGTCTCACAAATAAGTAGGTATCGAACTTAGCTAGTAACAGTCTTTTATATTGCTGATTCCGTTTCCATGAACGCACTTTATCACGGGACAGATATAAAAATGGCGAAACCTAAGTATAAAAAGAGGTGTATTTAGTCCTAAATGTTGGCTTAGGGTTTTTTTCATAGCGAACACTAAAGGTGTTCAATTTTTCGTGGATTCATGTCAGTTGTTTGAAAGGAAATGAGTGTTCAACACAGCTAAATTGGTCGATCGGATCATCCACATGTTTTGAATTATAATAATTAATGTACGTTTCTTAATGAAGAAGGCTAGAAAGTATTTAGAGTGGTGATAGTGTTGAGGTGTTGGGATGAGGATGCTCTTGCTTTTCAGAAGGTGCCAAAATGATACGGGGGATTTTGCTATAGGGGTTTCGCTTCGGGAAACGGGGGGACGAGGTCTATACGGAATTCGAATTATCAAAGGGGGTAATCTCGTTAAGTCTTCAGGGAAGACCTTAGGAAAATCCCTGACAATCAGAATGTCTTTAAGTTTCTTTTCATTGGCTTTCAAGCTTGCGAGGTGCTTCAGGTTTTCTTCGGGTCGCTCTCTATGAATCTTGTATATGCCGCCGTTCGACGAGGGAATTTGGTAATTGATTCAGCCTTAGGCTTTGACAACCAATACATCCCCATTATCGCGTCAAAACTTCCATGACCGAAAGATATTATGTTGATAGCAACAGAATAGATCTCTCATCCTAAGTTGCGTTTACTAACGATCCTATTGGTTTCTTCCTCAAGCTAGGTCGACGGAAGGTTCATTCTCTAAGACCTTTAAGGTCGACACAAAATAATGCTAATCTACATTATTAACATTATAATAGTCTTTTACTTGATTCGAGTGTCCAACTATACGTTTATTGTGATCTACGCGTCGGGGTAATCGAAGAGAATTATTATTTCTACACGTTTTACTATTCATGGTGGCTCGCTTCTTGCGATTCTAAATTGATAAGAATAAGTAGCAAAAAGATAAAAGGGATGGAGGATCTTTCCATTGTTTCAAAGGTAAGGTCAAAAGGATAGGTATGTATTCACGAATTTATGAGGGTGTGCTAAACGACATAGTCGTTCCTTTAGATCAGCTTGCCACAAAAGGAAGGATATGGGGCAAGTTTGTAGGCAATCTCTTCGTCAAAGGTAATATCAGGTTCTAACTAGTGTTATTGGCATAGTGAAATGTATACAAGATTTGTTCCTGAGTCGCGCGTGTTTTCGGAGGCATGGTTTTAAAATTTATCCACAACATTTATTTGAGTAAAACTTTCATGCAATTTTTTATCATAATACCTTTTGAGTAAGATATGCTACGTATGCAAAAATAAATTACTACAAAAGTTTGTAAAGCAATTGTTTTTGGTGTGGTTAGGACCCTTCAACAAGTTTGACCTTTTTTTAACCCCAATATATCACAAAAACAGTTTCACTAAAGATATTTTCAAGTAGTGTATGATAGGATTTTACATTTGAAATTGAAATGGCTCGCACATGAAATGATTAAAAAAGTGTTTTGTTATAAACATCATTTTAGTCGCTGGGTTGATATGGATACCTAACAAGTTTTGAGGTTGGGACAAACAACATTTTACAAAGGTTTTGATTCCACAAGGGACCACTCGTTGAAAATTACTAATGCCTTATATTTTAAGAGGTTTTCAAAGAACACTTTACTAGTATATTTTTGTTACAGAATGACTTTGAATTAAGCGAATCAGTGCATATTCGAAACACGATCATCAAGAAGAAAATTGTTATAATGGTCAACGCAAACAATTTACTCCAAATCATAAGGTTAGTACTCCCTAGTAGTACTTTTGTTTCACAAGTCGTCCCTAAGGTCGTGATCATATGACGAAACAACAATTGAGAAGACACAGCAGGGGTTTCATTCGTGGGTAAATATCTATTGCACCCGACTCGTCTGTTCAGAACGCGGATGTGCATAGGGTAACTAGACTATGACCTGCCAACGATGTCATAAAAGTCTGCTAATATTCTATCTTATCTACGCTTACTATTGATGCGGTTGTCGTAAGGGACTTCTACAAGAAGTTTTACAAATCCCCAGACAGAGTACCTAACCGTTGTAGTGTAATATAGGTAAGACATGGGGTTGTTATCGTTCTCTAGGGGAATAGGTTGGGAAGACTTGATCACAGTCTAACAGAATTCTAGGGGTTGAGAGAAGATTCTTTTTGTATTTTTATATTTTATGAAAAGGTAAATCTATGGTTTGAGATATTGGTTTGTTTAACTACTAGTTAAACTAATATCTAATCATACTGGTGATAACTTTATAATAATTAAATTTATTTACTTAATCATACACTACTTATCAAATCTACCCGTTAGGGCAACGCACACAAGTAAGGTAGTATGAAGACTATTACAAGGCCCCTAAAAGTACATTAAATGCATGTGAATATATCTTAAGAGGGATCAACCATATAAAGGGGAAAGGTAGTATGAAGACTATTACCCGATGATATCCTTTCTACGCACTTGCATTTCCTTTGACGTGTCTATAGCGATACAAACAAAAGCTGATTTTCTAGAACCTAACGCGCACAATCATCAATCAAGAAGCAACAGTAAAAGGATCTATAATCCGTTTTTATGCAATCATAAGCAAATACAAAGGAGTGTTTAGCCTCGCATGTTATAAAGAAAGCAAAGAGATAAATCAATCACACAACACATAGACATATTGAATGATTAATGATAGATAACCTTACTTGAATTAAAACATGGATTCAAGGTAGTACAATAGGGTTTTGAGGCCCTAAAAACAACCTTTGAAGCTGCTACAAGAGCTAGGGTTCGTCTCCCAAAAGTTATACAAAGTTACACACTTTAAACCCTAAAATCGGTTTGGTATATTTAGAGATATCGCTGCGACGGCATCGCGTTGTAATCCTGACGCCGTCGCTACGTGGATGATTCTAGATCCTCATTAAGTCGACCACGTCCTGACGCCGTCACTAGATAGATCACGATGGCGTCACTTTATGCCTGCGACACCGTCTCCACGCTCTGAGAACAATATTTCTTCATGTATTTGGTCATCTTGTTCTTTGTGATTTTCTGTTTTGTTTGTCGTTCTGTTGTGGTATTGTGGTTTAGGTTTTGCTAGTTTCCACTTTCACCGCTTTGTTGTGATGCTTGTTAGGTCTTGCGTAATCTTGTCTGTTTCTTCTCCAAATGAGCCCAAGTTACGTGTATTTTCTCCAAATGCCATCCAAGTGCTAAAAACCTGAAAACAAACGATTTAGCACATAATATGGGCATATTTGCATAATTTAGGGGGTTAAATGACCCTGAAATAGTGTATAAAGTGACACCTCATCAAATACCCCTACACTTGGGATTTGCTTGTCCTCAAGCAAATGGGCTTTTCTACCTAGACAATAACAATATGAGGGTCACTTAACCTACTCTTTAAAAGTATTTTACAACACAACCTTTTAGACCTCGTAATTAAAAGCATGAAAAGTATATACTAGCACCTCACATAAGTGTTTGGGATTCTTTCTTTCTCTCGGTCGTATAATAAATTATAACATAATGGGGAAACAGAAAATCAACACTCATTACCTGTCATAGCATATAAATTACCATAGGCTTGGTAAAGGATCAAACCTCCATCGCTGGGCGCAAGCATTATTCATTACTATCCAAGAGGTCTTTTAAAGGGTTGTGGGGTGTAGGTGTAAGATAACATATATGGAAACGGAAACGGATGGGATACATTTGGGTGGTGACTTTTGGGTGAATTTGGAGTGGAAGGGTTAGCTAATTATTTATACGAATACACGTTGGTTTGGTTGCTAAGCCAAGAACTCAGACAAAGATATACAAACTCTACACAACTCTACATCAATCTCTTTTCTTTTTCTTTTCTGTTTTTCTCTTTTTTTTGAATAACATAATACATCACATGGGGCTTATAGATGCACCCCTACACTTAGACTTTTACATAACTTTACAAACAAACTATTCTATGACCCGAATTGAGGTGGATCAATATAACATAGAGCTTATTGAGCTCTATCGGGGGTAATAAATTACTTCTTCCCCAATTCTTCATAAGATGGATACTACCATGAATCTCAATCATCCCAAAACTGTATTTACAAGGATAAGGACTTAGCACTCGTGTACTCAATAATTAACTTGGGTTAAAACAATAATGTACTAAAAGCGAGTACATACAAGGTGCGCTAAGGCGATTTGGGTGTAACAATTAGTTTAAGGGTTGACAATGCTCTTCATTAATTGTCCAGCTTAACCCAAAAATTATGAGAACCGTGAAAAAGGATAGGCTCGGAGAGTTATAGTGGGTATCCTGCACTAAAAATGAGTGCATGGCAAGGGTGTGGGATAGTTATATAGTCGATGTGACTATCATAACAATTACATGCTTAAAACATGGGTTAATCCTAGTGCCTCTTATCAAGCAAATCCTAATACTCACTATACGGTCTTAGGATGCATCACAAAAACAAGTTCTAGAGTTTAATATACTACCGGTACACTCATATAATTTAATATTGATTATGTCAATGTGTGGTGTTTATTTATGATAGTTCAAGTTTTAAATTTATATTTTGCCGACTTAACCAAAAACAACACTTTAACAGGC